>JAACNH010001225.1:0-63796 GCA_019447015.1 Hymenochirus boettgeri
TGGGTCCCCTCCCCCTTTGCAGCTGACAGGTATGCGGGACGATTAGATAGGTCCCCTGCCCCTTGCAACCGCCAGGTGTGTGACGAGTAGATGGGTCCCCTTCCTCTTGCAGCCGATAGGTGCGCGGGATGAGCAGATGGGTCCCCTCCCCTTTTGCAGCTGACAAGTACATGGGACGATTAGATGGGTCCCCTCCCGGGTCTCCTCCCCCTTGCAGCCTCCAGGTGTGTGGGACGAGTAGATGGGTCCCCTTCCTCTTGCAGCCGATAGGTGTGCGGGATGAGCAAATGGGTCCCTTCCCCCTTTGCAGCTGACAGGTACGCGGGATGATTAGACGGGTCCCCTCCCCCTTGCAGCAGCCAGGTAAGCGCGACGAGTAGATAGGTCCCCTCCCCCTCTCAACCGCCAGAAGTGCGGGATGAGTAGATGGGTTCCCTCCCCCTTGCAGCCGCCAGGTACGCATGATGAGTAGATGGGTCCCCTCCCGGATCCACTCCCCCTTGCAGCTGCCAGGTACGTGCTACGAGTAGATGGGTCCCCTCCCTCTTGCAGCCGCCAGATATCCGCGACGAGTAGATGGGTCCCCTCCCCCTTGCAGCCGATAGGTGCGCTTGATGAGTAGATGTGTCCCCTCCCCCTTTGCAGCTGTTGCTCATCCCGCGCAACCTACGGCTGCAGAGGAAGGGGGACCCATCTACTCGTCCCACACACCTGATGGCTGCAAGGGGGAGGGAACCATCATCGTCCCGCATACCTGTCAGCTGCAAAGGGGGAGGGGACCATCATGCTCATCCCACTGCAACTATCGGCGGCAAGAGATGAAAGGGACCCATCTACTGTCCCACACCCTGGGCCGGTTGCACAAGGGGAAGAGGACCCATCTACTCATCACTAGGGTTAACCTGCAGCTGCAAGGGGGAGGAGGACATATCTAATATGTCCCGTGTACCTGTCAGCTGCAAGGGGGATGGGGAACCATTTACTCAATACCACCACGCACCTATCAGCTTGCAAGGGGGAGGGGACTCCATCTAACTCGTAATACGGAGGGATAAAACCTGGTTGAGCTGCAAGAAGGGAATGCGGAGACCCATCTACTCGTAACACCCGCACACTTGGAGGCTGGCAATGAGGGAGGAGGGACCCTCTAAATAGTCCCGCGTACCTGTCAGCTGACAAAGGGAAGAGGACCCATCTACTCCATCCCGCGCACAGATCAGTGCAAGGGATAGGGGACCCATTCTACTCATCATCCGCGCACCTATCGCTGCAAGGGTGAGTGGTACCTCATCAACTCGTACGCAGATATTGACTGGCTGCAACGCAAAGAGGTAGTGGACCATCTAATACCCGTCGCACGATACACATGGCAACAGGAAGGGGAAAGTGGACCAGGAGGGGAACCCATCTATTCGTCCACACGTACCTGGCGGCTGCAAGGGGGAGGGAACAACGGGAGGGGACACCATCATCATTACACACACGCGCTATACGGACTGTCAAGCGGCAGAAGGGGACCCATACTACTCGTCCCACACACCTGGGCGGCGGCAACAGGGGGCGGATAACCGGTAGGGGGACCATCCAACTCGACCCGCGATACCTATCAGCTGCAAAGGGATGCGAATGGGGACTACCATTCGCTCATCACCGACGCAACCTATCGCTGGCAAGAGGAAGGGACCATACTATAATCGTCCCATACCCTAGCGGTTGCAAGTGGAAGTGGGACCCATCTACCGTCACGTAGTAACGTGCACTGCAAGTCGGGAGGGGACCTATCTAATCTCCCATGTGGCTTCAGCTGCAAAGCGGGGAGAGGGACCCTTTACTCCACCCATACCCGCGACACCTATCAGCTGCAGGGGGAGGGACGTAACCGCATCTACTCGCTGGATAACGCGGCAGCAAGGAGGGAGGGGACCCATACTACTACGTCCCGCGCACCCATGTCGCGTGCTGCCAAAATGAGGGAGGGGTGACCCATCCTATTGTTGTCCCGCCGGTACCTGTCGCTGCAAAGGGGGGAGGGGACCACATCTGCTTCTAAAAGAAAAAAAATTCTGATCGCGCACGAATCATTCTGGCTGCACAGAGGGAGGGGACCCATTACATCGTAACTCACACACTAAGCGGTTGGCAAGGGGAAAGTGACCATCTATCATCACGGCGTACCTGGACAGCTGCAACGGGGGAGGGACCTATCTACTTGTCCTTGTACGCCTGTACAGTGCAAAGGGGAGGGACACATCATCACGACATACAGCCGCACCTATACGGCTGCAAAGGGAGGGGACCCCATCTACTCGTAAAATACGATTAAGCGGATATCTACTGGCGGTGCAAGAGGAGGGGACACCATCTAATCGTCGCAGTACCAGGCGCTGGCAAGGGGGAGTGGATCCGGGAGAGGGACCCATCTACTCGTCCGCGATACCTGGAGGCTGCAAGGAGGGAGGGAACCCATCTGACTCATCCAGCACGGCCCTGGCGGTATGCAAGGGAGGAGGGGATACCCATCTACTCTTCGCGGGTACCCTGGTGGCTCAAGGAGGGAGGGGACCCATCTACTCGTCGGCATACGTCCCGAGCAGCTGGCAAGGGGGAGTGGATCCGGAAGGGGACCCATCTACTTCGTCACGCGTACACTGGCGGCCTGCAAGGGGGAAGGGAACCCACTATCATACCCGCAGCCTGGCGTATTGCAAGGGGGATGGGACCCATCTACTCTGTCAACGGATACCTGGACGGCTGCAAGAGGGGGGGGACCCATACGTACTAATCACGGCGTACCTGGGGCTGCAATCAGGGCAAGGGGACCCGGAGTGGGCATTCCATCTATTCAAATCCCGCACTTCTGGCGGTTTGAACATGGGGAGAGGGGGACCCCTATTACATCGTCGCGCTTACCTGGCACGCTGCAAGTGGGGAGGGCCCTACTACATCACAAATCATCAACCAGCGTACCTGTTCACGTATGCAAAGGGGGAGGGGGACCCATTTGGCTCATCCGACGCACCTATGGCTGCACAAGAGGGTATAGGGACACCTCTACTCATTCCAACACAACCTGCTGAGGCTGCAAGGGGGGGAGGACCCCTGGAGGAGGAGCCATCTTATAATCGTCCACACGTTACATTGTCAGCTGCCAAAAGGGACGGGGTAAACCCATCTGCTCATCCTGCTGCACCATCAGGACTGCAAGTAGAGGAAGAGGGACACTCCCATCTAGGGTCCCACACAACACCTCGGACCAATCGGTGCAAGGGAGGAATTGGACCCCATCTACTCCGTCACGAGTACACATGCAGCTGCAGGGGAGGTGGAACGATCCTAATCGTCCTGTTTACCTGTCAAGCCTGCAAAGGGGAGGGGACCCATCCTGCTCATTCTGCGCGCCCCCTTTCGGCGGCAAGAGAAGGAAGGGGACGCCATATAACTCATCCTCACACACCTATCGGTTGCAAGTGGGGAAGTGGACCCATATCTACTCGAATCCACGGGTAACTGGCAGCTGCAAGGGGGAGGGGACCTATCTAATCTTGCCTGGTGTAAACCTGTCAGCTGCAAAGGGGGAGGGGGACCATTTTCCTACTCATCCGCGCACTATCATATGCAAGGGGGAGGGGACCCATTCTACCGTCGGGGGGAACCTGTGGCAAGCAAGAGGAGGGGACACCATCTTACGATCGTCCCGCGCACTCGGCGGGCGCAAGGGGGGGGGAGGGGGGGAACCCATCCTATTTGTTCCCGCGTACCTGGTCAGCTGCAAAGAGGGGGAGGGGACCCATCTGCTCATTCTGACAGCACGCCGGTCTCGGCTTGCAAGAGGAAGGGACCCATAACTACTCGTCCACACAACCTAGCGTTAGTTGCACAGGCGGAGTGTACCCATCTACTCGTTCACGGGTACGAATGGGGCAGCTTGCAAGGAGGAGGTGGACCTATCTAATCTTTACCTGTGTACCTTGTTCAAATGTCCACTTCAAAGGGGGAGAGAGGGATTCACATTTAACTCATTACCCTCGCACACTATCTGCTGCACAGGGGGAGGGGACACCATCTACTCGTCACGATATTCTGGCGGCTGCAAGAGGGAGGGTGACCCACATCATAACTCTTTCATCGTCGGGGGTACCTGGTTGGCTGCAAGGGGAGGGGACCCAGAGTGAATCGTCTACTCATACCGACTATCGGGGGTTGCAAGGGGGAGGGGACCATCTACTCGTCGCGTTACCTGGCCGCTGCAAGGGGAGGGGAACCCATCTAATCCATCCCGACGTACCTGTCAGCTTGCAAAGGGGGAGGGGACCATTTGCTCATCCCGCGGCCACTATGGCTGCAAGAGGGAAGGGGAACCCATCTATCGTCCCTACAACCAGGCTGCACAGGGGGAGGAGGGGGAGACCAGGAGGGGGCATCTAACGTCTCCCACTACTTGTCGCTGCAAAGGGAGGGGGACCCACTGCTCATCAGGCACACTATCGGACGGCAAGAGGAAGGGGACCATCACTTGCCCACACACCTAGCGGTTTTGCAAGGGGAGGAAGTGGAGCCCATCTACTCGTCACGATGTACCTGGCGCTGGCAAGGGGGAGGGGACCTATCTAACGTCCCTTACACTGTCGGCAAGGGGGAGGGGACCATGTATCATCAGCGCACCTATCAGCTGGGGGGAGGGGACCACATCTACATCTCGCGGACCTTGGAAGCTGAAGCAAGAGGGAGGGGACCCATCTACTCGTCACACACACATGGCACGCTGGCAAAGGGGGGGAGACACGGAGGGGACCATCTAATCGTCCCGCGTACACTGTCAGCTGCAAAGGGGGGGGGACCATACTGCGCATTCTGCGCAAACCTCCGGCTGCAAGAGGAAGGGGACCCATCTATCGTCCCCACACACCTAGGGCTGCAAGGGGGAAGGACCACTACTCGTCACGGGTACTGGCAGCTGCAAGGGGAGGGGGACCTATCTAATCGTCCTGTACTGTCAGTGAAGGGAGGGGAACATCTTCATCCCGGACTACGCTGCAAGGGGGAGGGGACACCTTCTACCTGCAATATCGGCGGCTGCAAGAGGGAGGGGACCCCATCTACTCGTCGCACGTACCTGGCAGCTGCCAGGAGGGACGGGAGGGACCCATCTACTCGTCCCGTACCTGTCAGCTGCAAAGGGGGAGGGGACCATCTAACTCATTCCCGCGACCTATCGTCTGCAAGGGGGAGGGACCCATCTATACTCGTCGCGGATATATGCGGCTGCAAGAGGGAGGGGACCCATCTACTCATCGCGCGTACCGGGTCGGCTGCAAGGGGGGAAGGGGACCCAGGAGTGGATCACATTACTCATCGAACACTTCTGGCGCGTTTGCAAGGGGGAGGGAGGGACCTATCTACTACGTCGCGCTACACTGGCCGCTGCAAGGGGGAGGGAGCCACCCTCTATCTGTCACCCGTACCTGCAGCGCAAGGGGGAGGGGGGACCCATTCTTCATATCCCGCGGCACCTATCGGCTGCAAAGAGGAAAGGGGACCCATCTACTCGTCCCACACACTCCTGGCAGGCTCAAGGGGGAGGCAGAACCGCGGGAGGGGACACCATCTAATCGTCCCACGTTACTGCAGTGCAAAAGGGGAGGGGACAATGCTCTCCGCGGCACCTATCGCTGCAAGCGGAGAGGGGATCCCCATCTACTCGTGACCCATTCATCACTACTCCTGAGTACTGGCCGCTGCAAGGGGGAGGGGACCCAATCTAATTTCCCGCCTGTAGCTGTCAGCTGCAAAGGGGGCGAGGGACCCATCTCTCATCCACCGCCTATCGCTGCAAGAGAGGGGACCCATCTTCGTTCCACCCACCTGCGGCTGCAAGGGGGAAGGGGACCCATATACTCGTCCGCGCACCTGGCGGCTGCAATGGGGGAGGGGACCCATCTAATCGTCCCGGTACCTGTCAGCTGCAAAGGGGGAGGGGACCATCTCTAATCCCGCACCTATCGGCTGCAGGAGGGCCACTACTCGTCCCGGAACTGGCGGCTGCAAGAGGGAGGGGGACCCATCTACTCGTCCAGAAAACAACTAGCCGTCTGCAAGGGGAGTGGAGGACCCATCTACTCGTAACGGCGTTACCTGGCCGCTGCAAAGGGGGGAGGGACCTATTCTAAATCATCCTGGTACCCTGTCAGCTGCAAAGGGGGAGGGGACACATCTAACTCATACCCGCCGCACTATCGGCTGCAAGGGGGAGGGGACCCATCTACTCGTCGGGATATCTGGCGGCTAAGGGGGACCCTTACCTGAGGGTACTTGCGCAGGGGGGGAGGGAAGGAGTGTCTCATCACCGCATTTGTTAGGGAGGGCCCTTACTCGTCGCAACTTACCTGGCACGCTTGCGGCAGTGGAGGGAGGGGACCCAGTCTATCACCTCACGCGTACCTGGCGGTTGCAAGGGGGAGGGGACCCATCTCTCATCCCGCGCCCTGGACGGTTTGCAAGAGAGGAGGGGAACCCCATTCTACTCGTCACCCTTGCGGTCTGGCAGCTGCGAAGGAGAAGGAGGGACCCATCTAATCGTCCCGCCGTACCGTGTCAGCTGCAAAGGGGGAGGGGACCCATCTAGCTCATTCTGCGCACTCCGGCGAAAGGGAGGAGGACCCATACTACTCGTCCCACGACCTAGAGGCTTGCAAGAGGGAGGGGACCCATCTACTCTTCACGGGGACTGGGCTGCAAGGGGGAGGGGCGGGACCCTGATCATAATCCAGCCACTGTTTTACTGGTCGAGTCTGCAAGGGGGGAGGGGACCCAGTATGTACTCGATACGCGCTCTACTGCAGCTGCAAGGGGGAGGGGGCCTAACGCGACTGTCAGATGAGGGGCCCCATTTGCTCATCAGCGATAACCTATTGCTGTGGCAGCAAGAGGAGAGGGGATCCCATTTACTCGTACCACCGCAACCTGGAGGCTGCAAGGGGAGGAGACGGGGGAGCCATCTAATCGTCCACGACCTGTCAAGCTGCAAAAGGGGAGGGGACCCATCTGCTCATCATGCGCAACAATCTCGGGCGCAAGAGGAAGGGGGACCATCTACTCGCGTCCACACCACTGCGGTGTTTCACAGGGGAGATGGACCAATTCTACTCTCAACGGTGTACCTGGCAGCTGCAAGGGGGGAGGGGACCTATTAATGTCCCGTGTACCTGTTCTATGTGAAAGGGGGGGGGAGGGGACCCTATACTCATCCACGCCACCTATCGCGGGCTGCGAAGGGGGAGGGGGGACCATCTAACTGTCTGGATACCTGGTGGCTGCAAGAGGGAATGGGGAACCTTCTACTCGTCCCGACGTACCTGGCGAGCTGAAAGGGGGGGGACGGGCATCGGAGTACGCATCACTGGTCACGCAGAAGGGAACACTACCTCCCGGTCGGCATTGCAAGGGAGGGGGACCCATCACTCATCCAGCACTCACCTACGGCGTTGCAGAGGGGGCGGGGACATCATACTCGTCGCGCGCAGTTTATTTATTGGCGGCGCAAGTGCAAGAGGGAGGGGCGACCCATATACCCGTCGCAACGTACTGGCACGATGCAAGGGGAGTGGCTCGGGAGGGGCACCCACCTCATTACTGTCACCACGTACCTGGCGGCTGCACGGGGGAGTGAATATTCCCGACCGCTGCGGCGAGGGACCCATACTTCTCGTCGCGCTACCATCGGCACGACAAGTGGAAGGGGACCCATATACTCGTCCACCCGACCTGGCGAGCGTACAAGGGGAGGGACGGTAGGGGACCCATCTAATTTCCGCAGTCAACATTCACGGCTAAAGGGAGGGGGACCTTCCATCTACTCATCACGGACTACCTGCAGGCTGCAAGAGGAGGGGACCCATCTACTCTCACTCCACCTGGTGGCAGGGGAGAGGGGAATATCATGACTGTCAGAGGGGACCTATCTACTCGTCAGGGGCGTCCTGGCCAGCTGCAAGGGGGAGGGGACCTATCTAATCGTCCTGTAGTCCCTCAAAGGTGGGACCTTTCTCATCCCCGACCAATTGCAAGGGGGACGGGGACCCATTGCTCGTCGCCGCGCCACCTATGGCGGCTGAAGGGAAGGGGACCCATCTACTCGTCCCAACACACCTGGGGCTTGCCAGGGGGGAGGGGACCCACTACTGTCCCGCATTAACCTGTCAGCTGCAAAGGGGCGAGGGACCCATCTGCTCAATGCGCACCTCCGGGTTGCAAGAGGAAGGGGACCATCTATAGTCCCACACACCTATGCGGTTGCACCAGGGGAAGAGGACCCAATCTACTCTCACGGGTACCTGGCAGCTGCAAGGGGAGGGGGACCTATCTATTCGTACCCTGTACTGTAGCTGCAAGGGGGAGGGGACCATTACTCATCCCATGCCCTAGGTCGAGCTGGCACGAGGGGGAGGGGACATATCGGAGGTATGGGGGTGCGAGGCGGGGGACCATGGACTCGTGGTACTGGGCGCGGGGGGAGGGCGGGAGGGGGACCCGGACTGGAGTAGCGTGGACCTGGGGCTGCAGGGGGGGAGGGGGTGCGGGCGGGGGTGGGGGGAGGGTGGGAGGGACCCCATCTACTCAGTCCCGATGGACCGTGGTGCTGCAAGGGGATGGGACCATATCTTACGTTAGCCGCGTACCGGCAGGCTGGCAAGGGGAGGGGACCCATCTAATCCGTCCCGCGTACCTGTCAGCTAGCAAAAGGGGGAGGGGACCATTCTACTTCATCCTGCGCCCACTATCGGTCCTGAAAGGGGGAGGGACCCCATCTACTCATCACGGATACTCTGGCGCTGCAAGGGGAGGGGACCATCTACTCTTAGCGGGGGTTACCATGGTGGCATGCAAGGGAGGGGGAGGAAGGAGTGGATCCAGCTTACTCATCCCGACTTTCTGGCGGGTTTGCAAGGGGGAGGGGACCTATCATCGTCCGGTGTACCTGGCGCTGCCAAAGGGGGAGGGACCCATCTAACTAATCCGCGGTACCTGATCAGCTGCAAGGGGTGAGGGGACCCATTGCTCTCGCGCGAACTCGGCCTGCAAGAGGGGAGGGGACCCATCTACTCGTCCCACACGTACCTGGCAGGGCGGCAAGTGGAGGAGACGGTGAGGGAACCCATCTTAATCGTCACGCGTAACCTGTGCAGCTGCAAGGGGGAGGGACCATCTATCTATTGCCGACGCTCTCGGATGCAGGGAAGAGGGAACCCCATTCTACTGTCACGACGGACCTAGGCAGGTTCTGCACAAGGGGAGGAGTGGACCCATTAATCATCACGGCGCGACCGGCAGCTGACAAGGGGGAGGTGGACCCATCTACTCATTCCCGCCAATGGCGGTGCAAGGGGGAGGGAACCCATCTACTACGTACATGCGAAACTGCGAGCTGCAAGAGGGAGGGGCACCATCAACTTGTCCCGGGTCCTGGTGGCCTTAAGAAGGGGGAGGAAGGGAGGATCCATCTAACTCATCCCGCAACTTCTGGCGTGGCAAGGGGGAGGGGGAACATATCATACTCGTCGCGACTTATGCGGCGCTGCAAGAGGGGAGGGGGACCCATCTACTCTTCCGGTAACCTGTGGATGGCAAAGGGGGAGGGGACCCGGGAACCGGATGATCATTTACTCATCCCGGCACCTATCTGGCGGTGCAAGGGGGGAGGGGACATCTACTCATTGCGCGATACCTGCGTGACAAGGAGGGAGGGGAAACATCTATCCTTCGCTGGTTACCTGTGTCGGCTGGCAGCGGAGGGGACAGGAGGGGACCATCTAACTTCATCCCGCATCACTATCGGCTTTGCAAGGGGGAGGGGACCCATCTACTCGGTTGCACCATCTGGGCGGGCGCATGAGGAGAACAGGTAGGGGACCATCTACTCTCCGCGACCTGTCGCTGCAAGAGGGGAGGGGACCCAGAGGGTCCTCTATCAGTCCCCGCACCTATGGCATGCAAGAGGAAGGGGACCCATCTATCTTCCCACACACCTAGCGCGGCAAGGGGGAAGGAGACCATTCTAAGTACGGGGGCGGCAGGCAAGGGGCCTATTCTAATCGTCCAGCAGTGACCTGTCAGCTGCAAAGGGGGGGGGACCCATTCTACGCATCTGCGCACCTATCGAGCTGCAAGGGAGAGGGGACCCATCTACGTCCGTCGCGACTACTAGTCGGTCAGCAAGAGGGAAGGGACCATCCTACTCGTCCGGGCCTGGCGCATGCAATGGGGAGGGGACATCTAATCGTCCGTGTAACTGTAAGCTGCAACGAAGGGGAGGGGACCCATTACTCATCCGCGCCCACTATCAGGCTTTGCCAAAGGAGGGAGGGGGACCCATCTACTCGTGCGGCTACATGTTGGCGTTTGCAAGAGGGAGGGACCAATTCTAATCATCCGGCCACGGGCCTGGCTTCTGCAAGGGGAGAGTGGAACCGGATTATTGGACCCATTACTCGTCATGCGTGCAAGCTGGGCGCCAGCTTTCGTACGCAACTCGGCGCAAGAGGAGGGGGACCCATCTTACTCGATCCACACGCCTTGCGGTTGCAAGGGAAGGAGGACCACCCCTCCTCGTCACGGTACCTGGCGAAGCTGCAAGGGGGAGGGGACCTCATCTTAATCTGTCCGGTACCCGGTCAGCGCCAAGGGGGAGGGGACCACATCTAATATCCCCGCACTATCGGCATTGCAAGGGGGAGGGGACCATCTACTCGTCACTGGGATTACTGTGCGGCTGCAAAGAGGGAGGGGACCAATCTACTCTTCGCGGGTACCTGGTGCGCAAGGGAGGGGGGACCCAGGAGTGGATCATTCTACTCATCCCGCACTTTGCGTGAGGTTGCACAGGGGGAGGGGACCTATCTACTGTCGCGTACTGGCCGCTGCAAGGGGGAGGGGCGACCCATCTATCACTCCCGCGTACCGTCAGTGCAAAGGAGGGCGGGAGGGGACAACATCTACTCATCCCGAGACACCTGATCGGCTTTGCAAGGGGGAGCGAGGGGACCCATATCTCACTCATGCGGATATCTGGCGCTGCAAGAGGGAGGGGGACCAATCTACCTCGTCGCGGGCGAGTACCTGGTGGCTGAAAGGCGGAGGGGGACCCAGGAGGGGATCCAGTCTACTCATCCCACACACCTATAGGCTTGCAAGAGAAGGGACCTCATCTAACTCGGTTCCCCACACACCTGGCGGCGGCAATTGGGAAGGAGAAACAGTAGGGGGACCACATCTATAATCGTCCCGCGTACTGTCAGGGGCAAAGGGGGAGGGGACCCATCTGACTTCAGTCTGCCACCTTCGGCTGCAAGAGGGAAGGGGACCAAATCATCGACTCGTCCCA
Organism: Hymenochirus boettgeri; assembly: GCA_019447015.1. Classification (NCBI taxonomy): domain Eukaryota; kingdom Metazoa; phylum Chordata; class Amphibia; order Anura; family Pipidae; genus Hymenochirus; species Hymenochirus boettgeri. The sequence goes on from JAACNH010001225.1 coordinate 11,378, forward strand.
CACACCTAGCGGTGCAAGGGGAGAATGGACCATCTACTCGTCACGGGGACCTGGCAGCGGCAAGGTGGAGGGGACCATCTAATCGTCCTGTGTACCCTGTCAAGCTGCAAAGGGGGAGGGGGACCCATTACTCATCCGCGCACCTATCAGCTGCAGGAGGGGGAGGGGACCAATTTCTACTCAGTCGCGGATACATGTCGGAAGCAGAGGGGAGGGACCCATCGACTCGTTCCCGCGCACCTGGCGGCTGCATGCAATGGGGAGGGGACTATCTTAATCGTCCGGTACCTGTCAGCTGCAAAGGGGGAGGGGACCCATATGACTCATTCTGCGCACCTCTCGGGCTGCAAAGAGGAAGGGGACCCATCTTCTCGTCCCACACACCTAGCGGTCAAGGGAGGTGAACCACTACTAGTCACGGGGGTACCTGGCAGCTGACAAGGGGGAGGGGACTATATATCGTCTGTGTACCTGTTCAGCTGCAAGGGGAGGGGACACATCTACTCATCCAGCGCACCTATCGGCTGCAGAGGGGCATTACTGGGGACGGCGGCTGCAAAGGAGGGACACTACTCTAGCGGGACCTGGGCTGAAGGGGGGGACGGGGATTTATTCCACTCTGGCGGCTGCAGAGGTGAGGGGGACCCATCTACTCGTCGCTCACTCTGGCCGCTGCAAGGAGGGAGGGAGGGGACCCATTAATCATCGCACGCGTACTGCGCTGCAAAGGGGGAGGGACCCATTTAGCTCATCCCGCGCAGCCTGGCGGTGCAAGAGGAGGGGACCCTCTATACTCGTCGCCACCTAGGGCAGGCTGAGAGACCTGGGAGGGGAGCCCATCTAATCGGTCACGTACTCGGTCAGCTAAAAGGGGGAGGGGACCATCATCATCCTCGCACATATCCTGACAAGGAAGAGGGACCCATCATTTCCATCACGACCCAGCTTGCAAAGGGGAAGTGGGACCCATCTACCTTCAGCGAGTACCTGGTGCGCTGCAAGGGGGGAGGGGACCAGGATCAATATCATCCCGACTGTATGGCGGTTGGGTTGCAAAGGGGGATGGGACCCTATATACTGTCCGGGACCTTATGGCAGCTGCAAGGGGGGGGACCCATCTACATGCGGATTGGGCAGAGGGGGAGGGGACCTCTCTAATGCATCCCCGTACCTGGTCGATGGCAATAGGGGGAGGGGACCCATCTCATCGATCCCGCGTCACATCAGCCTCTCAAAAGGAGGGGGAACACCCATCTACTCAGTCTCACACAACCTGATCGGTGCAAGGGGGAGGGGACCCATCTACATCGTCGCTGCAATCCTGGCGCTGCAAGGGGGGAGGGGACCATCTGCTCTCGTCGCACTACTCCGGCTGCAAGGGGATGACCCAGCGGGAAACCCATTTCTACTGTCACGCTAACCTGGCGGCTGGCAAGGGAAGAGGGGACCCAATCTACTATCCGCGAGCATGGTCGTGACAAGGGGATGGGACCCTATCTAATGTGCGCCATGTAACTGCAAGCTGGGAGCGGAGGGGAAGGGGGGAGGGACCTTGGGGAGTTAGGGGGGGGGGAGATATGGGGCGGGGACTTCAGGGGAAGGGGGGGGGGGACCCATGGGGGGGGGGTAAGTGGGTCGTGGTGTGCGAGGGGAGGCACTCGTCGGGCTGGCGGCTGAGGGGGGGGACCATTCTTATTCTATGACCTCGTACCGTCAGCTTCGAAAAGGGGGAGGGGACACATCTCTCATCCTGCGATCTCGGCTGTGCAAGAGGGGAGGGGACCCATATCTCTCGTCAGGATACTCTGGCGGGCTGCAAGAGGGAGGGGACATTATCTCTAGCGGGTACCTGGTGGTACAAGGGGGAGGGGACGGGCAGGAGTGGATCCATATACTCATCCCGACTGCTGGCTGGTTTGCAGGGGGGGGGAGGGGCAACATATACTCGTCGGCTTACCTGGCCGCTGCAAGGGGGAGGGGACTTATCCGGAAGTCCGCTCTGCAAATGGGGGGGCACTTACTCACCGCGTACTGTACAGCTCAAAGGGGGAGGGGACCCATTTGCTCATTCCAGCGCACCTATCGGCTGGCAGAGGAAGGGGACCCATCTAATCGTCCCACCAACACATGGAGGCGCAAGGGGGAGAGACCCGTGAGGGACCATTAATCGTCCCCACTACTTGTTCAGCTGCACAAGGGGAGGGGACCCATCTGATCTCATTCCCGCGCGCACCTTTATCGGCTGCAAGAGGGAAGGGGACCCATCTACTCGTCCCACCACACATGGCGGTTGCAAGGGGGAGGGGACCTATCTAATCGTCCGGTACCTGTCAGCTGCAAAGGGGGGGAGGGGACCATTTACTAATCCCGCGCACCTATCGCTGCAAGGGGGAGGGGACCCACTACGCGTTGCGATACTTGGCGGTTGCAGGGGGGAGGGACCCCCATCTACATCCGCAGTTACCTGTTCAGCTGCAAAGGGGGAGGGGGACCCATTGCTCATGCCCGCGCACCTATCGGCTTCAAGTGGAAGGGGACCATCTACTCGTCCCCCACTGGTGGCTGCAAGGGGGAGGGGACCCCATCTAATCGTCCCGCATTTTACATGTCAGCTGCAAGGGGGAGGACCCATCTAAATCGTCCCGCGTACCGGTTCAGCTAACAAAGGGGGAGGGGACCATCTACTCATTCCCGTGCACATATCGGCAGAAAGGGGGAGGGAACCCATCTACTCGTAACGGATACCTGGCGGGGCTGCAAGAGGGAGGGGACCCACTCTCTTCACGGTAACCTGGTGGCTGCAAGGGGGGAGGGGACCAGGAGTGGATCCATCTTATTCATCCCGCAACTTCTGGCGGTTGCAAGGGGAGGGGACCCTATCTACTCGTCGCGGCTTACCGGGCCGCTTGCAAGGGGGAGGGGACCCATTAATCATTCCCGCGTACCTCCTTTGTCAGCTGCAAAGGGGGAGGGGACCCATTTGCTCATCCGCGCAACCTATGGCTGCAAGAGGAAGGGGGGACCCATCTACTGTCCCACACCACCTGGAGGCTGCAAAGGGGGAGGAGACCCGGGAGGGGAGCCAATATCTAATCGGTCCCAACGTACTTGTCAGCTGCAAAAGGGAGGGGACCCATCTGCTCATCCGCCGACCTACGGCTGCAAGAGGGAAGGGGACCCATTATACTCGGCCACACACCTGGGTCTTCAAGGGGAAGAGGGAAACAATCTACTCATTCACGGGTACCTGGCAGCTGAAGGGGGAGGGGAACCTATTTAATGTCCCCGTGTTTTTTGTTTTTACCTGTCAGCTGCAAAAAGGGGGAGGGGAACCCGTTTTACTCATCCACGCACCTATCAGCTGCAAGGGGGAGGGAGACCCATCTACTCGTCGTGGATACCCCTGGTGGCTGCAAATGCAAGAGGAATTGGGACCCATCTAACTCGTCCACGCGCCACCTGGCGGCGCACATGGGGGAGGGGGACCATCTAATCGTCCCGCGTAACCTGGTCAGCTGGCAAAGGGGGAAGGAAGGGACCCATCTACTCATCCAGCGGCACAGATCGGCTGCAAAGGGAGAGGAGAGGGGACCCATCTACTCATTCTTCGCGCACCTATCGGCGCACGCGGGGAGGGAGACCAATTCATACTCGGCGCAGATAATATGGCGGCTGCAAGAGGGAGGGGACCATATACCCGTAGCTGTACCTGGCAACGGCAAGGGGAAGTGGAACCCGGGAGGGGACCATCTATTAGTCAACGTACCTGTCGGCTGCAAGGGGGAGGGGGACCCGGGAGGGGGAACCCACTACCTTTCATCCCACACACCTACGGCTTTGCAAGAGGAAGGGGACCCATCTACTCGTCCCACCCACACCTGGCGCAAATGGGTCCCCTCCCCCTTTGCAGCTGACAGGTACGCGGGATGAGTAGATGTGTCCCCTCCCCATTTGCAGCTGACAGGTACGCGGGATGATTAGATGGGTCCCCTCCCCCTTGCAGCGGCCAGGTAAGCGCGACGAGTAGATAGGTCCCCTCCCCCTTGCAACCGCCAGAAGTGCGGGATGAGTAGATGGATCCCCTCCCGGGTCCCCTCCCCCTTGCAGCCACCAGGTACCCGCGAAGAGTAGATGGGTCCCCTCCCTCTTGCAGCCGCAAGGTATCCATGACGAGTAGATGGGTTCCCTCCCCCTTGCAGCCGATATATGCGCGGGATGAGTAGATGGGTCCCCTCCCCCTTTGAAGCTGACCGGTACGCGGGACGCCAGGTGTGGGTGGGACGAGTAGATGGGTCCCCTTCCTCTTGCAAAGCCGTAGGTGTGTGGGATGAAAGGTAGTGGGTTCCCCCTCCCGGGTCCCCCTCCCCCTTGCAGCCGACAGGTACGTTGACTAATAGATGGTCCCCTCCCGGGTTCCACTTCCCCTTGCCGTTGCCAGGTACAGCTACGGGTATATGGTCCCCTCCCTCTTGCAGCCGCCATATTATCTGCGCCGAGTATGAATTGGTCTCCCTCCCCGCGTGCGCCGATAGGTGCGCGAAGAATGAGTAGATGGGTCCCCTCTCCTCTCCCTTTGCAGCCGATCTGTGCCGCTGGATGAGTAGATGGGTCCCTTCCTTCCCCCTTTGCCAGCTGACCAGGTTACGCGGGACGATTAGATGGTCCCCCTCCCCCATGTGCGCCGCCAGGTGGCGCGTGGACGAGTTAGATGGGTCCCAATTCCTCTTGCATTTGCAGCCACCAGGGGTATCCACGACGAGTAGATGGGTCTCCCTCCCCCTTGCAGCTGATAGGTGCGTGGATGAGTAAAACGGGTTCCCCTCCCCCTTTTTGCAGCTGACAGGTAAAAACAAAAAACACGGGGACATTAAATAGGTTCCCCTCCCCCTTCAGCTGCCAGGTACCCGTGAATGAGTAGATTGTTTCCCTCTTCCCCTTGAAGACCCAGGTGTGTGGCCGAGTATAATGGGTCCCCTTCCCTCTTGCAGCCGTAGGTCGGCGGATGAGCAGATGGGTCCCCTCCCTTTTGCAGCTGACAAGTACGTTGGGACCGATTAGATATTGGCTCCCCTCCCGGGTCTCCTCCCCCTTTGCAGCCTCCAGGTGGTGTGGGACAGTAGATGGGTCCCCCCTTCCTCTTGCAGCCATAGGTTGCGCGGATGAGCAAATGGGTCCCCTCCCCCTTTGCAGCTGACAAAGGAGGTACGCGGGAATGATTAATGGGTCCCCTCCCCCTTGCAAGCGGCCCGGTAAGCCGCGACGAGTAGATAGGGTCCCCTCCCCTTGCAACCGCCAGAAGTTGCGGGATGAATAAGATGGATCCACTCCTGGTCCCCTCCCCCCTTGCAGCCACCAGGTTACCGTGAAGAGAGTGGGTCCCCTCCCTCTTGCAGCCCCGCCAGGTATCCGTTACGAGTAGATGGGTTCCCTCCCCCTTTCTGCCGATATGTGCACGGGAATGAGTAGATGGTCCCCTCCCCCTTTGTTAGCTGAACCGGTACGCGGGACGATTTAGATGGGTCCTCCCCCTTGCAGCTGACATGTAAAATGCGGGACGATTAGATGGGGTCCCCTCCCCCTTGCAGCCACCAGTGGGGGACGAGTAGATGGTCCCCTTCCACTTGAAGCCGATAGGTGCGCGGGCATGAGCAATGGGTCCCCCTCCCCCTTTGCAGCTGAACAGGTAACTGCGGATGTAGATGGGGGTCCCTCCCCCCTGCAACCGCCAAGTATCGCAACGCGTAGTGGGTCCCCTCCCCCTTGCAGCGATAGGTGCGCGGGATTAGTAAATGGTCCCCTCCCCCCCTTTGCAGCTGACAGGTACCGGACGATTAGATAGGTCCCCTCCCCCTTGCAACCGCCATGTGTGGTGGGACGAGTAGATGGGTCCCCTTCCCTCTTGCAGCCGATAAAGGTGCGCGCGGGAATGAGATCAGATGGGTCCCCTCCCCTTGTGCAGCTGAACAAGTAGTGGGGACGATTAATGGTCCCTCACGGGTCTCTCCCCCTTGCGCCTCCATGTGTTGGTGGGACGATTAGATGGGTCCCCTTCCTCTGCCAGCCGATAGGTGCGCTGGAATGAGCAAATGGGTCCCCTCCCCCTTTGAGCTACAGTACGCGGTGATAATATGCCGCCCATTTCAGACGGATTCCGATTATGTCCCCTCCCCCTTGCAGCGGCCAGGTAAGCCGACGAGTAGATGTTCCTCCCCCCCCCTGCAACCACGCCAGCAGTGCGGGATGAGTATATGTGATCCCTCCTGCCGTCCCCTCGCCCCTTGCCCCACCAGGTACCCGCTAAGAGATAATTGTCCCCTCCCTCTTCAGCCCGCAGAGTATCCAGACGAGATGATTGTGTCCCTCCCCTTGCACTCAGCCGAGATGCGCAGGATGAGAGGATGTGGTCCCTCCCCCTTTTCGAAGCTTGACCGGTACGGGTAATAGAATAAAAGAATGGGTCCCCCCCCTCACCGCCCAGGTCCGCGGACAGAGGGCCTCCCTCTCACACGGTATCCCGCCGATACCCCCATGGGTCCCCTCCCCCTTGCACCGTAGCCCCGCCCCCCATGATCCTCCCCCCCCCCCCAGCCTCAATGGGTCCCTCCCCCCTCCCCTCCCGCCAGCTTGACAGTTACATGGTGCGACGATGTAGATGGTCCCCATCCCCCTTGTACGACCAGTATCGGGATAGTAGATGGGGATCCCTCTCTCCCCTTGCCACCGCCAGGTGACGGGACGTAGGAAGATGGGTTTCCCGCTGGTCATCCCTTGCCAGCCGGCATAGTGCGCGGATGAAGAGATGGTTCCCCCCCCCTTGCAGCGACCAGTGATATGCAGGACGATTAGATGGGTCCCCTCCCCCTTGCACCACCAGTTGCTGTGGATGAGTAGATGGGGTCCCCCTCCTTTTGAGGCCTAGTGCCTACGCGGGATGAGAGATGGGGTCCCCTCCCCCTTATTGCCACTGACCGGTAGCGCGGGATGCATTAGAGGATGGTCCCCTCCCTCCTTGCCCGGACCCATGATAGAGGGCCCCTCTAGCTGCCATAAGGCCCGGAGATGTATAATGGTACCCATCCCCCTTTGCAACCCACCGCCATACATCGGGAAGTAGTTGATCCTCCCAGGTTACCCCTCCCCCCTTGGCAGCTTGCCCATGGTACCTCGCGATAAGGTAGATGGGTCCCCTTCCCCTTTGCAAGCTAGCGGTCCGTGATGGGATAAGTGAGGGTCCCCCCTTCCTTTCAGTTGATAGTGTTCGGCAGGATATGCATGGTCCCCTCCCCTTTTCAGCTGACCGAAGTACGTGACGATTAATGGCTCCCCTCCCAGTCTCTGCCCCTGGCCCCTAGTGTTGCGGACGAGAGAGGGTCCCCTCTCCTCTTGCAACCCAATAGGGTGCGCGATGAGCTAATGGGTTCCCTCCCCTTGCAGCGCAACAGTAACGCGGGAGATTAGATGGGTCCCCTCCCCCCTCCTTGAGCGCCAGCGGAAGCGACGAGTAGATTGGGTCCCCCTCACCCTGCAGCCGCCAGTGCGGAGATAAATCCCGTCCCCCCCTCACCACAGGTCCAAGAGTATGGTCCTTTTCACCCTCCCACGGATGGCCCCTCCTGCAGCCGATAGGTGCGCTTGGATGATAGATGTGTCCCCTCCCCCTTTGCAGCTGACAGTACACATGACTATTATAGGTCCCCTCCCCCTTCGTCAGCTGCCAGGTACCCGTGACTAGTAGTGGTATCCCGTTCCCTTGACACCGCTAGGTGTGTGGGACGAGATAGATGGGTCCCCTTCCTCTTTGCACCCGGAGTGCCGCAGAATGAGTCAATGGTCCCCTCCCCCTTTGCAGCTGACAGGTACCGGACGAAAAGATATGTCCCCTCCCCATTGCAGCCGCCAGGTGCGCGGGACGAGTAGATGGGTCCTCCCTCTTGGCTCCACAGGTATCCGCGACAGTAGAAATGGGTCCCCCCCCCCTTGCAGCTGATAGGTGCGCGAGATGAGTAATTGGGTTCCCCCTCCCCCTTGGCGCTTGACAGGGTACACAGGACGATTAATGGTCCCCTCCACCTTGCCGCTGCCAGGATTCCCCGTGACGCAGTAGATGGTCCACTTCTCCCCTTGCAACCGCTAGGTGTGCTGGGACGAGTGATGATTGGTCTCCCTTCCTCTTGCAAGCCAAGGTGCGCAGACTGAAGCAGATGGGTCCCCTCCCCCTTTGCAGGCTGACAGTTACGCGGGACGATTATGATTGGTCCCCTACTGTTCTCCTTCCCAATTGCCGCGCCAGGTGTGTGGGACCGAGTAGATGTTGGTCCCCTTCCTCTTGCAAGCCTTAGGTGTGGGGATGAGTAGATGGATCCCCTCCTGGGTCCCCCTCCGCCTTTGCAGCCACCGAGTATCGCTCCGCGAGAAGTCGTAGATTGGTCCCCTCCCTCTGCAGCGCCAGATATCCGCATGAGTAGAATGGTCCCCCGACTCCCCCTGCAAGCCGTCAGGTGCTCGGGATGAGTAGTATGTGTCCCCTCCCGTTCCCCTCCCTTTGCAGCTGACGGTACGCGGGATGATAGATGGGTTCCCCTCCCCCTTGCAGCGGCCAGTAACGGCGACTAGTAGATAGGTCCCCCTCCACCCTGTGCAGCACCTACGCAAGTGCGGGATGAGTAGAATGGTATCCCTCCGGGTCCCCCCCCCCTATGCGCACCAGTACCCGCGAAGAGTAGAGTGGTCCCCTCCCTCTTGCAGCCGCCAGTAATCCCCGTGACGAGTAGATGGTCCCCTCCCCCTTGCATCCGATAAGTGCGCGGGATAATAGATGTGGGGCTCCCCTCCCCCTTGGCGCTGACCGAGGTACGACGGACGATTAAATGGGTCCCCTCCCCCTTGCAGCTTCCCACGTAACCAGTGACGAGGAGGGGGATGGTCCTACCTCCCTTGAACCGCTAGGTGTGTGGATCGAGTAGATGGGTCCCCCGTCCCTTCCGAGTTGCACAGGGCTAGGGTCCCCCGCTTCACTGACAGAGTTACTGGGTCTACTATCGGGTTCCCTCCCCCTTGCAGAGCCAGGCCCATGCGCGTATGATAGAATTGGGTTCCCCTCCCTCTTGCACCCCGCCAGAATGTTCCGCAACGGAGTAGATGGGTCCCCCTCCCTCCTTGGCAAGCCTGATAGGGGCGCGGCATGAGTAAATGTGGTCCCCCCTCCCCTTTGGCAGCTGACAGTTACACCGGACTATTAGATGAGTCCCCTCCCCTTGCAGCGCCAGGTGCGCGGACGATATGGGATGGTCCACTCCCTCTTGCTACGCTAGGTAGTCCGTGAGTGAGTAGATGGGTCCCCTCCTCTTGCAGTGATAGGTGCGCGTGAATGCTAGAATGGGTCCCCTCCCCTTTGCAGCTGACAGGTCACGCATGGACGATTAGAATAGGTCCCTCCTGATGCCGTCCCCCTGGACCTAGAATTCCCATTCCCCTTGCCGCCGCTCAGTGTGTGGGAAAGTAGAATGGGTCCCCTTCCCTCTTGCAGCCCATAGGTGTGTACATAGATGGCATCCTCCTGGGTCCCCTCCCCTTTTGCAGCACCAGGTACCTGGAGACGTATGATGGGTCCCCTACCTTTCCCTCCATGCGCCCGCCCCAGGAATGTGGCAACCCAAAGAGTAGATGGGTCCCCTTCCCTTGCAAAGCCTGATAGGTATGCGCGGTGAAGTTAGATGGATCCACCTCCGCCCCTCCGTGCACAGCTACAGGTAACCGCGGAAGGTAGATGTTGTCCCCTCCCCCTTGCAGCGCCAGTATCGCGCATCGAGTAGATGTGCCCCTCCCCCTTGGCACCGCCGAAGGTTGCCGCCGGGATGAGTAAGGATCAGTTCCCCCGGGTCCCCCTCCCCCCTTGCGCTGCACAGTTTACGCGGGAAGAGTAGATGGGTCCCCTCTCCTCTTGCAGCCGCAGGTTACCATGACGAGTAGATAGTCCCCCTCCCCCTGCCAAGCCAGAAGTGCGCGGGATGGAGTTAGATGGATCCTCCCGTCCTCCCCCTTGCAAGGCCTACCGGTACTCGGACAGAGTTCGATGGGTGTCCCCTCCCCTTGCAGCTCGCAAGTTATACGCAGACGTAGTAGATGGGTTCCCCTCCCCCCTTGCAAGCCGCCATTGCGCGGTGGATGAGTAGATTGGTCCTCCCCCTTGAGCTGCCCGGTCGCCGGACGATTGTAGATGGGTCCCTCTTCCCCTTGTCAGAACCGCTAGGTACCGTCGTTGACGATAGATGGGTCCCTCTTCCCTGCACCTAGGCGTGCGCAGATTGATCAGATGGGTCCCTCCCCCTTGCAGCGCGACAGGTTACGCGGACGAGTTAAGATGGGTTACCCTCCCCTGGATCACTCCCCACTTGCCGCCTGCCAGGTACGTGTGCGGACGAGTAGATGGGTCCCCTCTCCTCTTGCAGGCCGCATGTTCGCGCGGACGAGTTCAATGGGTCCCCTCACCCCTTGCAGCGAAGGTACTCGGGATGTAGTAGATGGGTCCCTCCCCCTTGGCACGCTGCACAGGTACAGCGGACGATGATAGGTCCCCTCCCCCTTGCAAACCCAGCCAGAAGTGCGGGATGAGTAAGTGGATCCACTCCTGGTCCTCCCCCTCTTGCAGCCACCATGTAACCCGCCGCTAAGAGTAGATGGTGGTCCCCTCCCTCTTGCAGCCGCCAGTATCCGTGAGAGTAGATGGGGTCCCCTCCCCCTTTCAGACCGATATGTGGGGCGCAGTGATGAGTAAATGGTTCCCCCTCCCCCTTTTGTAGCTGACCCGGTACGCGGGAGGATTAATGGGTCCCCTCCCACTTGCCGCTGCCGGTGCGCGGCTCACGGTAGTATATGGGTCCCATCCCTCTTGCACACCAGGTTATCCATGCGGAGAGTAGATTGGTCCCTCCCCCCCATCCCCCCCAACCCCGCCTCCCCCCTTGCGCCGCCAGGTCCACCTGACCATCCAGTCCCGTCCCCCACCCGCCACTCCCCCCGCGCGCCAGGTACGCCGATCATGACCCCCTGCCTCTGCACTCCCGCCTATCCCGCGTTGCCCCTCCCCCTCGTTGCCAGCGTAGGGCGCTGATGCAGTAAGATGGGTCCCCTCCCCCTTTGCAGCTACAGTACAGGGTACATAGATAGGTCCCCCTCCCCTTTGCAGCTGCCAGGTACCCGTGATCGAGTAGATGGGTCCACTTCCCCTGTGCACCGCTTGTGGTTGTGGGACTATAGATTGGTCCCCTTCCTCTTGCATCCCGAAGGTGCGCGATAATGAGCAGATGGGTCCCCCCCCTTTGCAGCTGACAGGTAACGCGGGACGATAGATGGGTCCCCTCCCCATTGGCAGCCCCAGGTGTGGGGACGAGTAGATGGGGTCCCCTTCCTCTCATGCCTGCATCAGGTGTCCGCGAGAGCAATGGGTCCCCTCCCCCTTTGCACTGATAGGCGGCGGATGACAGAAAATGGGTCCCCACCCTTGGGGACGTACAGGAATTAGATAGGTCCCCTCCCCCTTGCAGCGCCAGGACGCGCCGTGACGAGTAGATAGGTCCCCTCCCCCACCAAGTGTGTTACCCCTCGTCCCCCTGCCCACGCAGGTCCGCGAGTGAGGTAGATGGGTCCCCTTCCTCTTGCAGCTAGAGGTGTCTGAGCAGTAGATGAGATGGTCCCTCCCCCCTTTAGCCGATAATGTACTGCGGAACATTAGATGGGTCCCCTCCTCTCCTTTGTCGCTCGACCGGTCGGTGGACGATTAGTATGGGTCCCCTCCCACTGTCAGCGCCGATGGTGCGCTGAGATGAGATGGGTCCCCTCGCCCTGACGCGCTGCCGGAAAGTAATTCACTCCCCCTGTGCAGCCGCCAGGTCGGGGACGTAGATGAGGGGTGCCCTCCCGAGTCCACTCCCCTTGCATCTGCCAGTACTATGCGACGGGTAGAATGGGTCCCCCTCCCTCTTGCACCTGAGCCGCCAAATAAACTATCCGCGACGAGTAGATGTGTCCCCGCCCCCCTGCAAGCCAGATGGTGATGCTGATGAGTATGGGTTCCCCTCCCCTTGCAAAGCCGACGCGGATGAGTAGTTGTCCTCCCCTTTGCAGCTGACCAGGTAACGGGTCATCCCGATGTCCCCTCCCATTTGCAGCTGCCAGGTGCGCGGCGACGAGTAGATGGTTTCCCCATTCCCTCTTGCAGCCGCCAGAGTATCCCGACTATTAGATGGGTCCCCCTCCCCCTTCGCAGCGCGATGAGGTGGGCGTGGATGAGTAAGGTGTCCCCTCCCCCCCCCCTTTGGCACATACGACAGGTTACACAGGGATTAGATAGGTCCCCTCCCCCCCTTGCAGCTGCCAGGTACCGTTGAGAGTAGAATGGGTCCACTCTCCCCGTGAAACCAACCGCTCAGTGGTGGGAGCGAGTAGAATGGTTCCCCCTTCCTCTTGCACCGAGATCTGTTCGCATGATGAGCAGATGGGTCGCCCTCCCCTTTGCAGCTGACAGTCGTGGACGATTAGATGGGTCCCCTCCCGTCCCCCCCCCTTGCAGCCGTCCAGGTTGGCGGTACGAGTAATGGGTCCCCTCTCCTCTTGCTCCACAGCAATAGGTGCGCTATCTGAGCAGATGGGCTCCTGCATCCGGTCCGGTTATTAGCCCCCTCCCCCTTTGCAGCGCCAGTTAGCGCGTGATGAGTACATAGGGTCCCCTCCCCCCGTTGCAGACGACCAGGTAAAAGGAGCTGGATTAATGATACCGTGTCCCACCCCTCCCCCTTGCAGCACCAAGGTCCCGTGACGAGTAGATGGGTCCCACTTCCCTCTTGCAGCCTGCCGGTCCGTGGGGACGAGTAGTATGGGTCCTCCCCTCTTCATGCCGCGAGTGCTGCAGATGAGAATGGGTCCCCTCCCCCTTTGCAGCCTGAGACGGTACGCGGGACGATTAGATGGGTCCCCTACCTTCCCTTCCACTGCCGTACACGCTGGGGACGAGTAGAATGGAGGTCCCCTCCTCCTCTTGCAACCGCAGGGCGCGGGATGAGAAGATTGGGTCCCTCCCCCTTGCAGCTCGCCGGTACGCGGAGGATATAGACTGGGTCCCCTCCCTTCCTCCCCGCAGCGTGCCAGGTAAGCTGCGACGAGTAGAAGGTCCGCAAGCAATGGGATGATCACTCCTGTCCCTCCCCCTTGCAGCACAGTCTCAGGAGGCCCCCTCCCTCTGCAGCCGCCAGATATCCGCGACGAGTAGATGGGGCCCTCCCCCTTGCAGCCGATAGGTGCGGCGGGTATGATAGATGTGTCCCTCCCCCTTTGCAGCTGGACAGGGTACGCTGGATCGATTAGAATGGTCCCCTCCCCCTCCTGCAGCGGCCAGGTAACCGTTACGAGTAGATGGGTCTCTCCCACTCCCCCTTGCAGCGCGCAGGTTAGTTTCGGACGAGTAGATGGGTCCCCCTCCCTCTTGCAGCCGCCAGTTCCGGGACGAGTAGTGGCCCTCCTGCAGCCGATAGGTGCGGGATTAGAGATGGTCCCCTCCCCCTTTGCAGCTGACAGGTACCGGGACGATTAGATGGGTCCCCTCCCCCATTGCAGCCGCCAGGTGCGCGGACGAGTATATGGGTCCCCTTCCCCCTTGCAGCCGCAGGTGGGTGGAGCGAAGATGGGTCCCCTCTCTTGCAGCGATAGGGGTGGATGAGAGATGGGTCCCTCGCCCCCTTTGCAGCTGACAGCTACAGGCGGGAAATTAGATTGGGTCCCCTCCCCCTTGCAGCGCCAGTTACCAGGAGTAGTGTGAATGGGTACGAGTAGATGGGGATCCCCTCTCCGCTTGCAGCGATAGGTGCCGCGGAGAGCATTGTCCCCTCCCCTTTTGCACTGCAGTAACGTGGGACGATTAGATGGTGTCCCCTCCCGCGGTTCTGCCTCCCCCTTGAGCCTGCCAGGAGTGTGTGGGACGAGTAGATGGGTCCCCTTTCCTCTTGCAGCCGATAGGTGCCGCGGGACATGAAGAATGGGTCCCCCCTCCCCCTTGCGCTGCAGGTACGGGTGACAGATAGAGGGTGCTCCCTCCCCCTTGCAGCGGCCAGTTAGCGCGACGTAGTAGATAGGTCCCTCCCTCCCCCTTGCAAACGCCCAGAAGTGTTCGATGAGTAATGTGATCCACTCCTGGGTCCCCTTCCCCCCTTGCAGCCGACCCGGTATGCGCGGACGAGTAGATGGGTCCCCTCCCTCTTGCAGCCGCATATATCCGCGACGAGTATAGATGGGTCCCTCCCCCTTGCAGACGATAGGTCGCGGGAATGAGTTAGATGGTCCCCTCCCCCTTTGCAGCTGACAGGTACGGGACGAGTAGATGGGTCCCTCCCGTCCCTCCTGGCAGCTGCCAGGTACGTGCGACGAGTAGATGGGGTCCCCTCCCTCTTGCAGCCGCCGATATTGCAGGTAGAAGGTGTCCCCTCCCCCTTGCAGCGTAGTCCGGGATGAAGATGTTCCCCTCCCTTCACTGACAGTACAGGACGATTAGATAGGTCCCCCTCCCCTTGCAGCTGCCAGTACCCGTGACGAGTAGTGGTCCTTCCCCCTTGCAACCCTAGGTGTGTGGGGACGATAGATGGGTCCCCTTCCTCTTGCAGCCGGAGGTTTGCGCAGAATGCGCAGATGGTCCCCCCCCCTTTGCAGCTGACAGAGTACGCGGGACGATTAGATGGTCCCCTCCCGTCCTCTCCCCCCCTTTGCCCGCTGCCATGTTGTGTGACGAGTAGATGGGTCCCCTCCCTCTTGCTTCAGCTTCCAAGGTCCGCGAGATGTAGATTGGTCCCCTCCCCCCAGCTGATAGGTGCGCTGATGATAGATGGTCCCCTCCCCCTTGCCGACAGTGTAAGGGACGTTAGATAGTCCCCTCCCCCTTGCCAGCGCCAGGTACATCGTGACGAGTAGATGGGATCCACTTCCTCCCCTTGCAAAACCGCTAGGTGTGTGGGCAAGTGATGGTCCCCTTCCTCTTGCCGTCCGATAGTGTGCCTGATGAGCAGTGGGTCCCCCTCCCTTTGCAGCGACAAGTAGTGGGTGACAGTTAGATGCCCCCTCCTGGTCTCCCCCTCCTCCCCCTGTGCAGCCTGGTTGTAGGGACGATAGATGGGTTCCCCTTCCCTCTTGCAGCCATAGTGGCTGCGGGATGAGCAAATGGTCCCCTCCCCCTTTGCAAGCTGACAGGTACATCGGGATGGATTAGATGGGTTCCCCTCCCCTTGCAGCGGCCAGGTAACGCGACGAGTAGATGGTCCCCTCCCCCTTGCAACCCCCGACAGTCGGTATGAGTAGATGATTCACTCTGGGTCCCCTCCCCTTGCGACCACCAGGTACCCGATCGACGAAAGAGTTAGATGTGGTCACCCTCCCTCTTGACAGCCGCCAGATATCAGTGACGAGTAGAATGGTGTCCCCTCCCCCTGTGCAGTCCGATAGTGTGCGACGGGTAATGAGTAGAATGGGATCCTCCTCCCCCATTTTGAGCTGTGACGTGTTTGACAATGGTACACAGGAAAGATTAGATAGGTCCTCCTCCCCCTTGCAGCGTGCCCCTATTGTATCCCGTGACGAGTATGATGGTGTACACTTCCGCCTTGCCAACACGCTAGGTTGGGGACGAGTAGTATGGGTCCCCTTCCTACTTGCAGCCGAGAGCGCGTGGCGTAGAATGAGCAGATGGGTCCCCTCCCCCTCTTTGCAAGCTGACCAGGTACGCGGGGACAAATAGGATTGGGTCCCCCCCTCCCCACCCCTTTTGCAGTCACCGCCATGTGCGCGGGACATCGTAGAGGGTCCCCTCCCTCTTGCTTGCCGACAGGTTCCCCCCGACGGTAGATGGGTCCCCTTCCCCCTTTGGCAGTTTATAGTGCCGCGGATGAGTAGGGAAAATGTGTCCCCCTCCCCCTTTTGCAGCTGACAGGTTACACTCAGGAAGAATTAGATAGGTCCCCTCGCCCCTTGCCAGTGCCAGGTCCCCGGGAGAGTAGATATGGGTTCCACTCCCCACTTGCAACCGTAGGTGGTGGGATGAGTAATGGCGGTCCCCTCTCTTCTCTTGCCAGCCGAAGGGGGCGCAGAATGAGCAGATGGGTCCCCTCCCCTTTTGCAGGCTGACAGGTAACACAGGACGATTAGGATAGGTCCTACCTCCCCTGCAGCTGCATGTGTACTCGGACGGAGTAGATGGGTCCACTTCCCCCCTTGCCCGAGGCCTCAGGTGTTGTGGGGACGCTAGATGGGAGTGGCCCTCTTTCTCTCTGTCTTGCAGTGCCTGATCAGGTGCAGCAGGATGAGCAGATGGGTTCCCCGTCCCTTTTGCAGCTGTACAAGTAACGTGGACGATATAAGTGGCCCCCTCCCGGGTCCTCCCCCCCTTGCAGCCTCACAGGTTTGTTGGACATGAGTACGAGGTAGCTCCCTTCCCTCTTGGCAGCCATAGGTGCGTCGTGATGAGCAAATGGAGTCCCTCCCCCTTTGCAGTGAACAGGTACGCGGATGTCACTGATTGGATTTAGTAGGGCCCCTCCCCAACTTGCAGACGGCCAGGTAAGCGCGACGATTGAATAGGTCCCCCTCCCCCTGTTGCAAACCGCCAGAAGTGCGGTGATAGAATAGATGGTATGCGCCACTCCTGGGTCCCCTGACCCTGTTGCAGCCCCAGGTACGCTGTGAATTAGTAGTATGGGTCCCCCCCCTCTTGCAGCCGCCAGGTATCCGTGACAGAGTAGATGGGTCCCATCCCACTTGCAAACCGCCAGGCGTTGCGGGATGATAGTGGGTTCCCTTCCCCCTTGCAGGCCGCCAGGGTACGCGTGTACGAAGTAGATGGGTCCCCTTACCCGGATCCACTCCCCCTTGCCAGCTGCTCAGGGACGTGATGCGTACGAGTAGGATGGAGTCCCCTCCCTCTTTGAGCCACCAGGGTCACCCGCGAAGAGTAGATGGGTCCCCTCCTCCCTTGCAAACCGCCAGGCCGTGCTGGATGAGTAGATGGTTCCCTCCCCCTTGCAGCCTCCAGGATCTCGGACGAGTAGATGCGGTCCCATCCGGATCCACTCCCCCGTGCAGCTGCCTAGGTACTGCGACGAGTAGATGGTCCCCTCCTCTTGCACGCAGCCAGTAGATATCCGCTTCGTATTTCGAGTAGATGGGGTCCCCTCCCTTGCAGCCGATAGTGTGCGCGTGTATGCGCTGGAGTAGTGTGTCCCCTCCCCTTTGCACTGACAGCGTACACAGGGACAATGTAGATAAGGTCCCCTCCCCCGTTGCGACTGCCAGGTACGCCTGTTGATGATAGATGGGTCACTTCCCCCTTGCAACCGCTAGTGTGTGGTTGACGATTAATGGGTTCCCCTTCCTCTGCAGCCGAAAATTTCGGTGCGCAGTTCAGATATTTTTTTCTTTTTATGAGCAGATGGGTCCCCCCCCCTCTTTGCAGCTGCAGGTACGCGGGACAACAAATAGATGGGTCGCCTCCCCACTTTGGCAGCAGCGCGCAGGGTGGCGCGGGACGCTGATGTATATGGGTCCCCCTCCCTCCTGCTGCCGCAGGTATCCGACGCAGTAGATGGGTACGTCCCTCCCCACTTGCAGCTGATAGGTGTCGCGGGTATGGAGTAAATGGGTCCCTTCCCCCTTTGCACTGAAGCACATGGGACGATTAGATAGTCCCCTCCCCTTGCAGTGCAGTACTAGTGACGAGTAGATGGGTCCACTTCCCTTGCAACCGTAGGTGTATGGGACAGTTAGTAGTATGGTCCCTTCCTCTTGCAGCCGATAGGTGGCGTCGGTGATGAGCAATATGGGTCCCCATCCCCCCCCTTTGCAGCTGATAGGTATCGCGGGCGTAGTGGATTGGTCCCCTACCGGTTATCTCCCCCCCTTGATTGCCGCCGCCAGGTGTGTGGGTACGAGTAGTATGGGTCCCCTTCTCGTTGGGCAGTCCGTATAGGCGTGTGTGTAAGAAGATGGTGTCCCCTCCCGTGTGTCTCCCCTCCCCCTTGCAGCCGCCAGGTACGTGTGACGAATAGATGGGTCCCCTCCTGGGTCCACTGTTCCCCTTGCCTGTTGCCATGTACGTGCGACGGGTATTAATGGTCCCTCCCTTCGTTGGCGCCCGCAGATATCTGCGTACGAGTAGATGACGTCCTCTCCCCTTGCGCGATAGGTTGCGGCCGGTGATGAGTAGAATGGGTCCCCTATCCCTTGCAGCTGATCATGTGCGCGGGATGGAGTTAGATGTGCGTCCTCTCCCTTTGCAGCTGGACAGGTAAGCGGGACGTATTAGAGGGTCCCTTCCCCTCATTGCAGCTAGCTCCAGTTGTGCGCGGTTACGAGTAGATGGGTCTCCATTCCCTCTTCAGCCTAACCAGTGTTATCCCGTCCGATCGATAGATGGAGTCCCCTCCCCCTTGCAGCTGGATAGGTGCGTGGTGGTATGAGTAAAGGTCCCCCTCCCCCTTGCAGCTGACAGGTACACGGGACAATTAGATATGGTCCTCCTCCCCCTTGCAGCTGCAGGTACCCAGTGATGAGTAGATGTCCTCTTCCCCTTGTTCAACCGGGCGCCAGGTGTGTGGGACGAGTAGATGGGTCCCTTTCATCTTTGACCGACCGATAGTGCTAGTGTGGATGAGCAGATGGGTCCCCTCCCCTTTGCCAGCTGACAGTAGTATGCGGGCGATGAGTTATTAGATGGTTCCCTCCCCCTTGCATGCCAATCAGGTGTGTGGGACGAGTAATGGGTCCCCCTTCCTCTTGCAGCCGTAGGTGTCGCGTGGGGCGGGATGTATGCAAACTGGGTCTCCCTCACCCCTTTCAGCTGACAGGTACGCGGGATGGAGTAGTTGTATGTCCCCTCCCCATGTTGCAGCTGACAGGTACGCGGGATGATTAGAATGGGTCCCCTCCCCTCTTGACAGCGGCCAGGTAAGACGCGACAGTAGTATGGTCCCCTGCCCTGCACCGCTGGGATTATTTTTTTTATCCGACCAGAAGTTCGGATGAGTAGATGGATCCCCTCCCGGGTCACCTCCCCTTGCACGCACCAGGTACCCGCGAGCAGGTAGATTGGGTCCCCTCCCTCTTGCAGCGAGGTCTCCAATGACGAGTAGATGGTCCCCTCCCCTTGCAGGCCGATATAAATGCGCGGGATTAGTAGTATGGGTCCCTCCCCCTTTGAAGCTTGACCGTTACGCGGACGATGAAGATGGTCCCCTCCCCTTGCAGAGTTCCAGTGTACGCGCGACGAGTAGAATGGGTCCCTCTCATGTAAACGCCAGGCGTATGGGATAAGTATGAGGGTCCCTCCCCTTGCAGCCGCCAGGTACGCGTGACGATAGATGGGTCTTCTCCCGGGTCCCACTCCCCCTGTGCAGCGGCAGGTAAGTGCGACAAGTTAGATGGTTCCCCTCCCGTGCGGCCGCAGATATCCGCGACGATAGATGGGTCCCCTCCCACCTCCCCTTGCAGCCGATAATGCGCGGGATGATGATGTGTGTCCCCCCCCTTGGCAGCTGACAGGTCACGGGACGATTAGGAATGGGTCCCCCTCCCCATGCGGCCGCCAGGTGCGCGCGGACGAGTAGATGGGTCCCCTCCCTCTTTGCTGCCTGACGTATCCGCGATGAGTAGATGTGTCTCCCCTCCCCCTTCAAGCTGATAGTGCGCGGGATGAATTAAATGGGTGTCCCCTCCCCCCCTTTTGCAGCTGACAGGTACATGGGTACGATTACAGATAGGTCCCCTCCCCCTTGCAGCTGCCAGGTTACTCGTGATGAGTAGATGGGTCCACTTCCTTCCCTTGCAAACCGCTAGGATGTGGGGGGACAGTAGATGGTCCCCTTCCTCTTGCAGTTGATAGTGTGCATGGATGACATATGGTCCCCTCCCTTTTGCAGCTGACAAGTACTTGGGACGATTAGATGGCTCCCCTCCCGGTCTCCTCCCCCTTTGCACCTCCAGTGTGTGGGACGATTTAGATGGGTCCCCTTCCTCTTGAACCGCCAATAGGTGCCGCGGGATGAGCAATGGTCTCCCTCCCTCCCCCCTTTGCAGCTGACAGTACGGCGGATGATTAGAATGGGCCCCTCCCCTGTCAGCGGCCAGGTAAGCGCGTACGAGTAGATGGTCCCTCCCCCCTTGCAACCAGCCAAAGTGCGGGTGAGTAGATGATGGATCCACTCCTGGGTCCCCCTCCCCCTTGCAGGCCACCATGTACCCGTCGAAGAGTAGATGGTCCTCCCCCTCCCTCTTGCAGCCGCCAGATATCCGTGACGACGTAATGGGTCCGCCTCCCCTTGCAGAGCCCGATCAGGTGCGCGGGATGAGTAAGATGGTTCCCGCCCCCCATTTGCAGCTTGACAGGTACACATGACGATTAGATGGTCCCCTCCCCTTGCAGCTGCCAGGTTACACCGTGACGAGTAGATGGGTACACTTCCCCCTTGCAACCGCTAGGTGTTGTGGGACAAGTAAATGGGTCCCCTTCCTCTGCAGTCGATAGTGTGCAGGATGAGCAGATGGGTCCCCTCCCTTTCTGCAGCTGCACAAGTACGTGGGACTAATTAGATGGCTCCCCTCCCGGTCTCTCCCCCTTGCAGCCCTCCAGGTGTGTGGGACGAGTAGATGGGTCCCTCTTCTCTTGCAGCCAATAGGTGCGCGGATGAGCAAACATGGGGTCCCCTCCCCCCTTTGCAGCCTGACGGTTACGCGGATGATTAGATTGGGTCCCCTCCCCTCTGCATAGCGGCCAGGTAAGCGCGACAGTAGATAGGTCCCCTCCCCCTTGCAACCACCAGAAGTGCGGGAATGAGTAGATGGATCCACTCCTGGGTCCCCTCCCCCTTGCCGCCACCAGGTACCACGCGAAGAGTAGTATGGTTCCCCCCTCCTTGCAGCCGCCGATATCCGTGACGAGTAGATGGGTCCCCCTCCCCCTTGCAGCCTATAGGTGCCGCGGAATGAGAGATGTGGTCCCCTCCCCCTTTTCAGCTGACAGGTACAAAACACGGACTACTATTAGCATAGGTCCCCTCCCCTTGCAGCTCCAGGTACCCTGGACGAGTAGATGGTACACTTCCCCTTGCAACCGCTAGGTGTGTGGGTACTAGTAAGATGGTCCCCTTCCTCTTGCAGTCCAGAGGGCGCCGAATGATGCAGATGGGTCCCCTCCCCGCCTTGCAGCTGACGGTACGCGGACAAATAATGGGTCCCCCTCCCCATTCGCAGCCGCCAGTGCGCCGGGACGATTAGATGGGTCCCTCCCTCTTGCTGCCGTACAGGTATCCTCCAATCCGCGACGAGTAGATGTGGTCCTCCCTCCCCCTTGGGCAGCTGAATAGTGGCGGGATGAGTACATGGTGTTCCCCTCCCCCTTTGCAGCTGACGGTTACACAGGACGATTAGATAGGTCCCCTCGCACTTTGCACTGCCAGTTCCCGTACGAGTAGATGGGTCCACTTCCCCCTTGCCAACCGCTAGTGTGTGGGGATATGTTAGTGGGTCCCCTTCCTCTGCAGCCGAAAGGGTGCGCAGAATGAGCACATGGTCCCCCCCCCCTTTGCAAGCTGACGGTACACAAGGAACGATTGAATAGGTCCCCCTCCCCCTTGCAGCTGCCGGTACTCGTGACGAGTAGATGGGTCCACTTCTCCCTTGAAACCGCTAGGTGTGTGGGCAAGTAGATGGGTGGTCCTCCCTTCCCTCCTTGTCATGCCGCTAGGTGCGCAGATGAGCAATTGGGTCCCCTCCCTTTGGGCTTGGCAGCTGACAAGTACTGGACGATTAGATGGGCTCCCCTCCCGGGTCTCCTCCCCCTTGCAGCCCTCAGGGTGTGACGATAGAATGGGTCCCCTTCCTCTTTTGCAGCCATAGTGTGCGCGGGAATGAGCAAATGTGTCACCCCTCCCCCTTTGCAGCTGACAGGTACCGCGGCGATGATCTAGATGGGTCCCCGTCCCCTGTGCAGCGCCAGGTAAGCGAACGAGTAGATTAGGTCCCCTCCCCCCTGCAACCGCCAAATGCGGGATACTAGATGGATCCATCCTGGGTCCCCTCCCCCTTGCGGCCCCCAGGTAACCCGTGATAGTAAGATTGGTTCCCCTCCCTCTTGCAGCCGCCAGTATCCGTGACAGTTAGATGTGGGGGTTTCCCCTCCCCCTTGCAACCGCCAGCGTGCGGGATGAGTAGACTGGGTTCCCTCCCCCCTTGCAGAGCCGCCGGTACGCGTGACAGTAGATGGGTCCCCTCCCGTCCACTCCCCTTTGCAGCTGCCAGTACGTGCGACGGTAGATGGGGTCCCCTCCCTCTTTGCAGCCACCAGGTACCGCGAAGATATATGGTCCCCTCCCCCTTGCACCGCACGGCGTGTCGGATGAGTAGATGGGTTCCCTCCCCCTTGCACCTCCAGGTTTAACGCGTGACGAGTATGGGTCCCCCGCCCGGATCCACTCCCCTTGCACTGCCAGTAACCGTGCGACGAGTAGAATGGGTCCCCTCCTTCTTGCAGCCGCCAGATATCCCGCGACGATAGATGGTCCCCTCCCCTTGCAGCCGATAGGTGCGCGGGATGGAGTAATGTGTCCCCTCCCCCTTTGCAGCTGACGGGTACACAGACAATTAAGAGAGGTCCCCTCCCCCTTGCGCTGCCATGTACCCGTGCTGAGTAATGGGTCCACTTCCCCTTTGCAAACCGCTAGGTGTGTGGGACGAGTAGATGGGTCCCCTTCCTCTTGCAGCCGAGAGGTGCCGTCAGAATGATCAGATGGGTCCCCTTCCACCTTCCCCCCCCCCCTTGCAGCTGACAGGTACGTCGGACAAATAGATGGGTTCCCACTCCCATTGCAGCCGCCAGGTTGCGCGGGACGAGTAGGATGTCTGCCTCCCCTTTGCCTGCGACAGGTAATCCGCGACGTAAGTAGATGGGTCTCCCCTCCCCCTTGCTCAGCTGATGGTTGCGGAGATGAGTAATGGGTCCCCTCCCCCTTTGTCAGCTGACAGGCACATGGTACGATTAGATGTGTCCCCTCCCCCTCCTTCAGTCGCCAGGTACTCTGACGATAGATGGGTTCCACTTCCCCTTGCAACCGCTAGGTGTATGGGACGATTTATATGAATGGTCCCCTTCCCCTCTTGCAGCCGTATAGGTCGCGTGGGATTGAGCAATGGGTCAAACCCTCCCCCTTTGCAGCTATGGTACGCGGGACATTGGATTTGGTCCCCCTACCGGTTCTCCCTCCCCCTTGCCGCCCCCAGGTGGTGGGACGAGTAGATGGGGTCCCCTCCTCTTGCAGCCATAGGTGTGTGGGTGGAGTAGATGGTTCCCCTCCCGGTCCCCTCCCCCTTGCAGCCGCCAGGTACTGGCGAACGATAGATGGGTTCCCCTCCTGGGTCCACTTCCCTTTGCCGTTGCCCAGGTAACGTGCGACGGTATATGGGTTCCCCTCCCTCTTCAGACCGCCAGAATCTGCACGAGTAGAGGGTTCCCCTCCCCCTTGCAGCCGATATGTGCGCGGGATGAGTAGATGGTCCCCTCTCCCTTGCAGCTGATCTTTGCGCGGGATAGTAGATGGCCCTTCCCCCTTTTGCAGCTGACAGGTACGCGGGACGATAGATGGGTCCCCTCCCCCATTGCACGCGGCCAGGTGCGCGGGAACGGTATATGGGTCCCTTCCCTCTTGGCAGCACCAGTATCCACTGACGAAGTAGGTATGGGATCCCCCTCCCCCTTGCCGACGATAGGTGCGTTGGGGATGAGTAATTGGTCCCCTACCCCCCTTTGCCGCTTGCGAGGTACACGGGACAATTAGATAGGTCCCCTCCCCTTGCAGCTGCCAGGTACCCGTGAATAGTAGTATTGTGGTCCCTTCTCCCCTTTGGCAACCGCCAGGTGGTGTGGGAACGAGTAGATGGGTCCCTTTCATCTTGCCCCGATAGGTGCGTGGATGAAGCATATGGGGTCCCCTCCCCCCGTTGCAGCCAGTAGATTTCAGGAATATATAGTTTGTGGGTGTTATTTCTAAGTTACGGGGGTGTTTTGTGGAAAAAACTGCAGACTGTCCAAATTCGGAATTGGCTAAATATTTTCGCTGTTTCTGAGCCATCGTGCATTGTCTCACTTTGTGGCTTTTCGCTGCCACGTCCGCGTGTGTAACCACACATATGGCATACCGTTTGATTCAGGACATTTGGGAGATTGATATTTAGTAACTTTTTTTTACATTCCATGAGGTTTTGGCATGATTTCCACCTTTTGAAGTTGTTTTTTAAAAAAGTGTACATGTAAATTTAACTGCAATTTTAAATGGAGTAAGGATATTATCTATAATTGATTGGAAGTAAAAATAGTTGAAGGATAAATAAATATTGTGGGGGATAATATCTAAAATTGTTTTCATTTAAATTAAAAAAAAGAATAAGATATCTATATTTGCATTAATTAGAAGAAAAACAGAGGGAGAATATTATTTAAAATTGCAGTTAAATTTACATGTACACTTTTTTCACTCACCTTCACATAGAAAAAAGAATGGGTCCCCCCCCCACCCCCCACCCCCCCCCCCCCCCCCCCCCCTTACCCCCCCCCCCCATGGGTCCCCCCCCCCCTCCCCCCCCCCCCCCCCGCCCCCCCCCCACCCTCCCCCCCCCCCCCCCCCCCCCTACCCTCCCCCCCAAGTCCTCCCCCCCCCCCCTCCCCCGCTCCCCAACTTGTCAGATTCAGGTACCGCGACGAGTAGATGGGTCCCATCCAATTGTACCGACCAGGCTTCGGGGATAAGTAGATGGGTGACTCCCCTCCCCCGCCAGCCGCCAGGTACGCGTGACGAGTAGATGGGTCTTCTCCCGGGTCCACTCCCCCTTGCAGCGGCAGGTAGTGCGACAAGTAGATGGGTTCCCCCTCCCTTGCAGCCGCCAGTATATCAGCGACGAGTAGATGGGTCCCCTCCCCCTTGGCACCGATATTGCGCTGGGATGAGTAGATGTGTGTCCCTCCCCTTTGCAGCTGACAGGTACGCGGGACGATGAGATGGGTCCCCTCACCCATTGCACCGCCAGGTGCGCGGGACGATTAGAATGGGTCCCCTCCCTCTGCTGCCGACAGGTATCCGCGATGAGTAGATGGGTCCCCTCCCCCTTGCAGCTGATAGGTGCCGCGGAATGAGTAAATGGGTCCCTCCCCTTTTTGCAGCTGACCGGTACATGGAACATTAGATAGGTCCCCTCCCCCTTGCAGCTGCCAGGTACTCGTGATAGTAGATGGGTCCCACTTCCCCTTGCAACCGCTAGGGTGTGTGGGACAAGTGATGGGTCC
The DNA here is from genome assembly GCA_019447015.1 of Hymenochirus boettgeri. NCBI lineage: Eukaryota > Metazoa > Chordata > Amphibia > Anura > Pipidae > Hymenochirus > Hymenochirus boettgeri. The sequence continues at coordinate 36,732 of JAACNH010001225.1, forward strand.
CCTTCCTCTGTCAGGTTGATAGGTGTGGCAGGATGACAAGGTCCCCTCCCCTTTTGCAGCTGACAAGTACGTGGCCGATTAATGGCTCCCCTCCCGGTCCTCCTCCCCCTTGGCCCCTCCATGTGTTGGGACGAGTAGATGGGTCCCCTTCCTCTTGCAGCCAATAGGTGCGCGGGATGAGCAAATGGGTCCCCTCCCCCTTTGCAGCTGACAGGTACGCGGGATGATTAGATGGGTCCCCTCCCCCTTGAGCGGCCAGGAAGCGCGACGAGTAGATAGGGTCCCCTCACCCTTGCAACCCGCCAGAAGTGCGGGATGATAGTAAATGGATCCCACTCCTGGGTCCCCTCCCCCTTGCAGCCACCAGGTACCGCCGCAAGAGTAGGATGGGTCCCCTCCCTCTTGCAGCCGCCAGATTCCGTGACGAGTAGATGGGTCCCCTCCCCTTGCAGCCGATAGGTGCGCGGATGAGTAGATGTGTCCTCCTCCCCCTTTGCAGCTGACAGGTACACAGACTATTAGATAGGTCCCCTCCCCCTTGCAGCTGCCAGGTACCCCCGTGACAGTAGTATGGTATACACTTTCCCCTTGCACCGCTAGGTGTGTGGGACGAGTAGATGGTCCCCTTCCTCTTGCAGCCCGAGTAGGTGCCAGCAGAATGAGTCAGATGGGTCCCCTCCCCCTTTGCAGCTGACAGGTACCGTGTACAAATAGATTGGCTCCCCTCCCATCTTGCAGCCGCCAGTGTGCGGGGAAACGAGTGATGGGTCCTCCCCTCTGGCTTCGACAGGTATCCGCGACGAGTAGAGTGGGTCCCCCCCCTCCCCCTGCAGCTGATAGGTGCGCGGGATAGTAATGGGTTCCCCTCCCCCTTTGCAGCTGACAGGTACACAGGACGATTAGATAGGTCCCCTCCCCTTGCAGAACTCCAGGTCCGTGGACGCAGTATATGGATCCCTCCTGTCTCCCCTCTGCACCGACTAGTGTCGCGAAGAGTATGATTGGTCCCCTTCCTCTTGCAGCCGCAAGACGTTGCACGATGTAGATGGGTCCCCTTCAGCCGAGCCGAATTATTGCCCTGAGCTGACAGGTACACGGGACGATTAGATTGGTCCCCCTAGCTGCATGTCCTGAATGGCCTTCCCCTTGCCCGCAGGTGTGTGGGGACGAGTTAAGATGGTCCCTTCTCTTGCAAGCCTGATAGGTGGCGAGAATGAGTCAGATGGATGCCCCTCTGTCCCCCTCCCTTGCAGCTGACCGAGGTACGGCGACAAGTCTGATTGGGTCCCCTCCCTCATTGCAGCCGCCAGAGTTGCGCATGGACGTAAGATGGGTCCCCTCCACTCTTCGCCACAGTTCCGCGACGAATGGCCGCTCCCTTAGGTAGGTCCGGGATGAGTATATAGGGTCCCCTCCCCCCCCCCCCCCCCCCCCTTTGCAGCTGACGGTACGACCGATCGATGTAGATGGGTGCCCCTCCCCCTTGCAGCGTGCCAGGTATCGCGACTAGTAGATAGGGTCCCTCCCCTGTGCAGCACCCCTAGGTGCGTGGATGAGTAGAATGATCACTGGGTCCCCCTCCTCGCCACAGTACCCGCAGATAGGGTGGCTCTTAGCCAGAATCCGGTGACGAAAAGTGCAAAAAGCAATGGGTCCCCTCCCCCTTCGTAGTCAGGTTCCCTCCCCTGCGCGACAGGTACACAGTAGGCGATTAGATAGGTCCCCCTCCCCCTTGCAGCTGCCAGGTTACTCGTGACGAGGAGATGGGGTCCACTTCCCCTTGGCAACCGCTAGTGTGTGGGACGAAGTAATGGGTCCCCCTTCCCTTGCAGCCGTAGGGTTGCGACAGAGATGTAGCATATGGGTCCCCTCCCCCTTTGCAGCTGACAAGTACTCGGGACAGATTAGATGGTCCCTCCCCGTCTCCTCCCTTGCAGAGCCGTCCATGGCGCTGTGATGAGTAAGATGGGTCCCCTCCCTCTTGCGCCGACATGTAGTCGCGACGGATGAGCAATGGGTCCCCCTCCCCCCTTGGCAGCTGACAGGTACGCGTGCATGAGATTAATGGGTCCCCTCCCCCTTGGCAGTCTTACAGGTACACCGGACATGTAGGATAAGGCCCCTCCCCTTGCAGCTCGCCAGAAGCCCGGCGGTATCGATGGATCCACTCTGCCCCTCCTTGCACCGACCAGGTCCCGTGATGAGAGATGGGTCCCCTCCTCTTGCATGACCGACGGTGCCAGATAGACAGATGGGTCCCCTCCCCCTTTGCACGCCAGTAGCGTGGCGGATGATAGATGTGGTCCCTACCGCTCCTTCCCCTTCAGCCGCCATGTGGGGGGGGTACGTGAACGATAGATGGGTTCCCCTCCCTTGGGATCCACCCCCCTATCACGTTCCGTAGGGAGATTAGATGGATCTCCTCCCTCCCCTCGCATTGCAGCCACCAAGGTAACCCCCGCGAAGAGGTAAGATTGTCCCCTCCCCCTGCGCCCCAAATACCGCCGGCATGGATGAGTTAGATGGGTTCCCTTCCCCCCTTGCAAGCCGTCAGTACGCGTGTGAGTTAGATGGGTCCTCATCACTCCCCCCTTTGCAGCTGACCGGTAGCGGAGCGAGTATAGATGGGTCCCCTCCCCTGTTGCAGCCAGAGATATCGCCGCGACGAGTAGATGGTCCCACTCCCCCCTTGGCAACGCCGATAGTGCGCGGGAGTAATGGATCCCAGAATCGGTTCCCCCGGTCCCCCTTGCCCCTGCATCACACAGGACATATTACGAAAGCCCCCCTGAGAGGTACGTATGAGGGGTCCCCGTCCCTCTTGCACCCATCTCATGGTGGACGAGTAGATTGTTTGGCCCACTCTCCCGTGCAGCCGATGATGCGCGGAATGGAAGTTAGATGTCCCCCTCCCCCTTTAAGCAGCTGGACTCGCGGACAATCAAATGTGTCCCCTCCCCTGCAGCTCGCAGTAGCGCTGGACTAGTAATGGGTCCCTCCCCCTTGCAGGCCGCCGACGTGTTACCGGAATGAGTAGATGGGACCTCCCCCCTTGCAGCTGATCTCGGGATATAACTGGTCCCGTCCCTTTGAGTGACTGCATGAGCTAATAGGTCCACTCTCCCCCTTGCAGAAACCCAGGTCTGTGAAGGTAGTGTCCACTCCTGAGATTTTATGGCAGTAGATGGTTCCCCTTCCTCTGCACCGAACGGTGCGCTAGATGAGCAGATGGGTCCCCTCCCCCGTTTTGCAGCTGATAGTGTACGCGGGACGATTAGGATTGGGTCCCCTACCGTTCTCCTCCACCTTGCCGCCCTCACGGGTGGTGGGACAGTAGATGGTCCCATCCTTCCTCTTGCAGCCGATTGGTGTGCTGGGATGAGTAGATGCCTGTGGTCCCCTCACCCCTTGCAGCTCGCAGGTACTGGATGAATAGATGGGTCCCCTCCTGCCACTTGCCCCTTTTTTTTGTCGTGCCAGTAGTAGATGCGTCCCCTCCTCGCACGCCAGATCTGCAATATGGGGTCCCCTCCCCCTTGCAAACAGCCAGAAGTGCGCGGGATGAGTAGCTTGGTCCCCTCTCCCCCCTCTGTTGCCCCAGGTAACCTCGCGCTAGGATGAGTAGTTGGTCCCCTCCCCTTTGCAGCTGCCAGGTACCGTGAGATACGATAGAGGGTCCCTCCCCTATTCAGGACCGATGTGGGCGCGTGAACGAGTAAATGGTTCCGCCTCCTCTTGCACCCATTATCAGTGTATGTCGCTCCCGACCTGCAGGATAGCGGGACGGGGATGAGTAATGGGTCCCCTCTCCCACTTGCAGCTGCGGTACACGCGACGATTATGAGGTCCCCTCCCCCTTGCAACCGCCAGTTGCGGCCGATGAGTAGATTGGTCTCTCCCCTTCACCCCGGTGTGGACAGTATGGTCCCATCGCACAGGTACGGTGCGTGGATGGAGATGGGGTCCCCTCCTCCACCTTTGGGAGTTGCGCGAAAGATGGCTCCCCCTTGCAGCTCCCAGTGTTAATGTGCACGAGTAGATGGGTCCCCTGCCTCTTGCAGCCGCATATAGTGCCTGGACGAGTAAATGGGTCCCCCTCCCCCTTGCACGACAGTCGCGATGAGTAAATGTGTCCCCTCCCCGATTGCGCTTACAGGTACACGTGACAGATGTAGATATGGTCCCCTCCCCCTTGCAGTCGCCAGGTACAGCGCGACGAGATGGGTCCACTCTCCCCTTGCAAAACCGAGGTGGTCGGGACATTAGATATCCCCGCTCGTTCCCTCCCCGTTGCAACCCAGTGCCGCAAATGAGCAGATGGGTCCCCGTCACCCTTGTGCAGCTGCAGGTACGCGATTCGAGTAGATGGGTGTCCCTCCCCACTTGGCAGCCGCAGTATACGCGGGACTGAGTAGATGGGTCCCCTCCCCCCTGCAAGGTACCGCGTACGCGGAGAGATTGGTCCCCTCCCTCCCCTTGCATGATAGGTGACGGCTAGGAGAGGGTCCCCATTGAACGAGCTAAAACGTGGGTGCCCCCATCCCCTTGAGCCGACCGGTACAGCGACGATGTAGATGGGTCCTTCCTCCCGGTCCACTCCCTGCAGCTGGCAGGTGCCGGACGAAGTAGATGGGTCCCCTCACCTTGCCCGCCACGATAGGCTTCGACGAGCAGATGGTCCCCTCCCCTTGCAGCCTAAGATTGGCAGGATGAGTAGATGTGTCGCCCCTCCCCTTTGCGCTAGCTGACGGTACGCGGACATTGATGTCACGTTTTCTCCTCTCCCCATTGCAGGCCGCCAGTGGTCGGGACGGTATGATGGGTCCCCTTCCCTCTTGCTGCCGATCAGGTTCCGGATGGAGTTATGGGATTCCGGTCCCCTCCCCCGTGCAGCTGCAGTAGTGGCGGGACTGGAAATGGGTCCCTCCCGTCCACTCCCCTTTGCAGTGCCAGGTACATGGGACGGGATAGATGAGGTCCCCGTCCCTCTTGCACCTTGCAGCCGCCAATATGGTCCTGACGGTAGATTTGCCCGCCCTCCCCTGCGAGCAACGACTAGGTGTCGCTGGTGACAGTGATGGTTCCCCTCGTCCCTTTGCATATAGGGATTGGCGGGATTAGTCATATGGTGTCCCTTCCCCCCCTTTGCAGCTGACACGGTACGTTGGAGCGATTAGATGGTCCCCTCCCGGCTCCTCATTGCTGCAGCCCCAGGTGGCGGGGACGGTAGAGGGTCCCACTTCCCTCTTGCAGCCACCATATGCCGGGATGACATAGATGGGTCCCCTCCCCTTTGCATCGTGAGGGCGTGACGCGGATGAGTTAACGTGGGTCCCCTCCCCCCCCTTTCAGCTGGGCAGGTACATCGTCGACACTAATAGGTCCCACTCCCCCTTGCAAACCGCCAGTAACCGTTGGATGTAGTAGATGGATCCTCCTGGTCCCTCCCCGGTTGAAGCCACCAAACGCCGTGGGGGAGCGAAGATAGATTGGGATCCCCCTTCCTCTTGGCGACGACAAATATCTGACGCATGAGATGGGTCCCCTTAGCCATAGGGCGGGATGAGAGAGTGCCACTCCAATGTCCTCCTTGCAGCTGACAGGTACGTGCGGACGATTAGATAGGCTCCCCTCCCCGGCTCCCGTCCGTGGAGGACCCCCCTTGCAGACCCGCTAGGTGTGGTGGGACGAGTAGATGGGTCCCCTTCTCTCTTGCCCAGCAGACCGAGAGTGCGCGATTGAGCAATGGGTCCCCTCCCCCTTTGCATCTTGGACAGGTACGCGGGTAAATAATGGGTCCCCTCCCCCTATTGGCAGCCGCCAGGTAGCGCGACGAGTAGATGGTCCCCTCCCTCTTGCAGACAGTCCGCGACAGAGAAGTCCCTCGGCTGAGGTGCGGATGAGTAATGAGTCCTCGCCCTGGCTGGACAGGTACACAGGCGATTATAAGCCCCCCCCCTTCCCCCCCTTGCAGCACCAGGTCCCCGTGAAGAGTAGATGGGTCCCCTTCCCCTTGCAGAACCGCAGGTACGTGGGACGAGTAGTATGGGTTTCCCACCCTTCTCTGCCCGCAAGCAGAGGTGCGGCGATGAGTCAATGGGTCCCCTCCCCCTTTGAGCCTGACGGACCGGGACGATTAATGGTCCTGTTCTTCCACGGGCCAGTTGCGAGTTAGATGGGTCCCTCCTCTTGCAGCTGCCTAGGGTAGGGAGAGTAGAATGGTAGTCCCCTCCGGCATCCCCTTGCAAGACCACCGTACCCCACGTGCGGATGAGTAGATTGGGTCCCCTCCCTCTTGCAGCCGCCAGGATATACCGTATATGGTGGTCCCCCTCCCCTTGCAGCATGGTCCGGCTATGTCCCCCCTTTGCAGCTGGCAGGTATGCGACGAGATGATTAGATGGGTTCCCCTCTCCTCCTTGCAGCGGCCAGTATCGCGACGAGTAGATGAGGTCCCCCTCCCCCTTGCAACGGCCGAGTGCGGGAGAGTAGAGGTCCCTCTGGCCCTCCTGAGCACAGTACCGATTGGTCCTCCCTATGCGAATATCGTGAGTAGTGGTCCCCTCCCCCTTGAACGATGCGCGTATATTGGCCCTCTTGCACTGAAGGTTACACAGGTACGATTTAGATAGGTCCCCTCCCCCTTGCAGCTGCCAGGTAACCCGTTGACAGTGAAGATGTGGTCCACTTTCCCCTTGCAACCGCTAGGTTTTGGACAGTAGATGGGTCCCCTTCCTCTTGCGAGCCGAAGGTGCGCAGAATGAGCAGATGGGTCCCCTCCCCCTTTGCAGTCTGACAAGGTAACTCGGGACAAATAGATGGGTCCCCTCCCCATTGGGCAGGCCGCCAGTGTGCTCGGAGAATGAGTAGAATGGGTCCCCTCCCTCTTGCTGCCGACAGGTAATCCGCTGACGAAGATGGGTCCCCATCCCCCTTGCAGCTGATCAGTGCGCGGGATTGAGTAAACTGGGTCCCCTCCCCCTTGCGTCTGACAGCGTACATGGACAAGGGGCGATTAATATCGGTCCCCTCCCCGCTTTGCAGCTGCCAGTACCAGTGACGAGTATATGAGGTCCACCTTCCCCTGTGCAACCGCTAGGTAGGGTGGACGAGTAGATGGGTCCCTTCTCTTGCAGCCGAGAGGTGTGCGGCATAGAGCATATGGGTCCCTCCCCCTTTGCAGCTGACGGTACTGCGGACGATTGATGGGTCCCCTCCCAGATGTTCCCTTCCCCCTTGCCGCCGCCAGAGTGGTGGGACGAAGTAGAAATGGGTCCCCTTCCTCTTGCACGCCTATAGGTGTGGGATGAGTAATGATCCCTGGCTGTCCCCCTCCCCTTCGGCCCAGGTACGAGTAATTCCCCTCCCTCTGCAGCCGCCAGTTATCGTGTCCAATAGTAAGGGTCCCCTCCCCCCTTCTAGCCGATAGTGCGCGGTACATGCATGTAAGGTCCCCTCCCCCTTGCAGCGACAGTACGTCGACGGGTGAAGTGGGTCCCCTCCCCCCTTGCAGCGGCAGGTTTTTTTTTCGCGCGACGAGTATGAGGTCCCCTCCCCCTTGCAACCGACTTCGAATGCGCGGTGATAGATGGTCCTCCGGTCCCTCCCCTGGCAGCACCGTACCCGGAAGATATGGGCATCCTGCCCTACGTGCGGCATAATCCATGAGTAGATGGTTCTCCCTCCCCTTGCCGCCGATTATCGCGTGATGTGATGGCCCCTTGGGACGTACGCGCATTGTGGTCCCTCCTCCCGCTTGCAGTCACCAGGTAGCCCGACGAGTAGAGGGGTCCCCTCCCCCCTTGCAACTCGACTCAGGTGCGTGGGATAGTAGACGGGTCCCCCTCCCCCTTTGCATCTGACCGTACCCGGATGAATAGATAGGGTCCCTCCCCCTTGCATGCAGGCCGATGAGATTCTCCCTACTCGATGTGTGGGACGAGTAGATGGTCCCCCTTCCTCTTGCAGCCGAGAGTGCGGCAGAATGAGCATATGGTTCCCTCCCCTTTTGCAGCTTGACATGTACTTGGGGGACGATGTAGATGGCGTCCCCCTACGGTCTTCTCCCCCCCTTGCCTGCCTGCCAGGTGTGTGGGACTAGTAGATGTGTCCCCACTTCCTCTTGCAGGCACCGATAGGTGCGCGGGATGAAGCAAATGGGTCCCCTCCCCCTTTTGCAGCTGACAGGTTACGCGGAGATGGAGATGGTCCCCTCCCCCTTGCAGCGGCCCAGGTAAGCCGCGACGGTAAATAGGTCCCCTCCCCCTTGCAACCGCCAGAAGTGCGGATGATAGATGGGATCCACTCCGCCCCTCCCTCCGCCCCTTGCAGCCACCAGGTACCTCGCGCTGAAGAGTAGATGGGTCCCCTCCTCTTGCACGCCAGGTATCCCGTGACTGAGTAGATGGGTTCCCCTCCCCTTTGCCATATGTTGCGCGGATGAGTAGATTGGTGTCCCCTCCCCCTTTGTTAGCGACCGGCGCGGGACGATTAAGATGGGTCCCCTCCCCTTGCGTAGCTGCCCAGGTACCGCGACGATGTAGATGGGTCCCTCCCCCTGCAACCGCCAGGGCTGTGGCGGAGAGTAGATGTGTTTCCCTCCCCTTCACAGCCGCCAGGTACGCGTGACGAGTAGATGGGTCCCCTCCCGGATTCCACTCCCCTTGCAGCTGCCAGTACGTGCCGACGAGTAGATGGGTCCCCTCCCCCCTTGCAGCTGCCAGTCCCTGAGTAGATGGGTCCCCTCCCCCTTTGAAGCTGACCGGTACGCGGGACGATTAGATGGGTCCCCTCCCCCTTGCAGATTCCAGGTACGCGCGACGAGTAGATGGGTCCCCTCCCAATTGTAACCGCCAGGCGTATGGGATAAGTAGATGGGTCCCCTCCCCCTTGCAGCCGCCAGGTACGCGTGACGAGTAGATGGGTCTTCTCCCGGGTCCACTCCCCCTTGCAGCGGCAGGTAAGTGCGACAAGTAGATGGGTCCCCTCCCTTGCAGCCGCCAGATATCCGCGACGAGTAGATGGGTCCCCTCCCCCTTGCAGCCGATAATTGCGCGGGATGAGTAGATGTGTCCCCTCCCCTTTGCAGCTGACAGGTACGCGGGACGATTAGATGGGTCCCCTCCCCATTGCAGCCGCCAGGTGCGCGGGACGAGTAGATGGGTCCCCTCCCTCTTGCTGCCGACAGGTATCCGCGATGAGTAGATGGGTCCCCTCCCCCTTGCAGCTGATAGGTGCGCGGGATGAGTAAATGGGTCCCCTCCCCCTTTGCAGCTGACAGGTACATGGGACGATTAGATAGGTCCCCTCCCCCTTGCAGCTGCCAGGTACTCGTGATGAGTAGATGGGTCCACTTCCCCTTGCAACCGCTAGGTGTGTGGGACAAGTAGATGGGTCCCCTTCCTCTTGCAGTTGATAGGTGTGCAGGATGAGCAGATGGGTCCCCTCCCTTTTGCAGCTGACAAGTACGTGGGACGATTAGATGGCTCCCCTCCCGGGTCTCCTCCCCCTTGCAGCCTCCAGGTGTGTGGGACGAGTAGATGGGTCCCCTTCCTCTTGCAGCCAATAGGTGCGCGGGATGAGCAAATGGGTCCCCTCCCCCTTTGCAGCTGACAGGTACGCGGGATGATTAGATGGGTCCCCTCCCCCTTGCAGCGGCCAGGTAAGCGCAACGAGTAGATAGGTCCCCTCCCCCTTGCAACCGCCAGAAGTGCGGGATGAGTAGATGGATCCACTCCTGGGTCCCCTCCCCCTTGCAGCCACCAGGTACCCGCGAAGAGTAGATGGGTCCCCTCCCTCTTGCAGCGCCGCGCAGATACCGTACGAGTGATGGTCCCCTCCCCCTTGCAAGCGGCCGCTAGGTGCGCGGGATCATTAGATGTGTCCGCCCTCCCCCCTTTGCAGCTGACGGTACACAGACGATTAATAGGGTCCCTCACCCCCTTGCAGCTGCCAGGTTCCCCGTGACGAGTATAGGGTACGCACTTTCTCCCCTTGCACCGCTAGGTGTGGTGGGACACAGTTAGATGGGTCCCCTTCTCTTGCAGTCCGATAGGTGTGCAGGATGAACAGATGGGTCCCCTCCCTTTTGCAGCTGACAAGTACGTGGTACGATAGATGGCTCCCCCCCTCCCGGGTCACTCCCCCTTGCCAGCCGCCTCCAGTGTGTGGGACGAGTAGATTGTCCCCTTCCTCTTGCGCCAATATGTGCGCGGAATGAGCAAATTGGGTCCCCTCCCCCTTTGCCGCTAACATGTACGCGGGATTCATAGATGGGTCCCCTCCCCTTGCACAGCGGCCAGGTAGCGCGACGAGTAGATAGGTCCCCTCCCCCTTGCAGAACCTCCAGAAGTCGGGATGAGTATAAATGGAGTCCACTCCTGGTTCCCTCCCCTCTTGCAGCCACCAGGTCCCGCGAAGAGTAGATGGGTCCCCTCCCTCTTGCAGCCGCCAAGATATCCGTTGACGAGTAGATGGGTCCCCCCCCCCTTGCAGCCGATAGGTGCGCGGGAATGAGTAATTGTCCCTCCCCCTTTGAATGGCTGACAGGTACACAGGACGATTAGATAGGTCCCCCCCCCTTGCAGTCTGCCATGTACCCTGAAGTAGATGGGTACACTTCCCCTTGCACCGCTAGGTGTGTGGGACGAGTAATGGGTCCCCTTCCTCTTGCAGCCGATAGGTGCGCAGAATGAGCAGATGGGCCCCTACCCCCTTTGCAGCTGACAGGACGGGACAAATATATGGGTCCCCTCCCCAATTGCAGCCGCCAGGTGCGCGGGACGATAGATGGGTCCCCTCCCTCTTGCTTGCCGACAGGTATCCGCGACGGAATGGTCCCCCTCCCCCTTTCAGCTGATAGGTGCGCGGGATGAGTATAAAGGGTCCCCTTTTCCCCCCCCCCCCCCCCCCCCCCCCCCCCTTTGCAAGCTGACCGGTACACCGTACGATTAGATAGGGCCCCCTCCCCCTTGCAGCTGCCAGGTTCCCCGTACTAGTAGATGGGTCCACTTCCCCTTGCAACCCTAGGTGTGTGGGATGAGTAAATGGGTCCCCTTCCTCTTGCAGCCAAAGGGTGCGCAAAAAAAGGCCAAAAAAAAAGCAATGGGTCCCCCCCCCTTTGCAGCTGACAGGTACACAGTAGGCGATTAGATAGTCCCCCCCTCCCCCTTTGCAGCTGCCAGGTTAACTCCGTGACAGGGTAATGGGGTCCACTTCCCTTGCCAACCGCTAGTGTGTGGGGACAAGTAATGGGTCCCCTTCCCTTGCAGGGCCGCTAGGTTGCGCAGGATTAGCAGATGGGTCCCCTCCCTTTTGCAGCTGACAAGTACGGTGGGACGATTAGATGGCTCCCCTCCCCGGTCTCCTCCCCCCTTGCAGCCTCCAGGTGTGTGACGAGTAGATGGGTCCCCTTTCCTCTTGCAGCCAATTAGGTGCGCGGGATGAGCAAATGGTCCCCCTCCCCCCCTTTGCAGCTGACAGGTACGCGTGAATGAATTAGATGGGTCCCCTCCCCCTTGCATCTGGCCAGGTAAGCGCGACGAGTAGGATAAGGGCCCCTCCCCCTTTCAAACCGCACAGAAGTGGCGGGATGAATCGATGGATCCACTCCTTGGTCCCCTCCCCCTTGCAGCCACCAGGTCACCCGTGAATAGAGATGGGTCCCCTCCTCTTGCAGAGCCGCCCGGTATCCGTGAACGAGTAATGGGGTCCCCTCCCCCTTGCAAACCGCCCAGGCGTGGTGCGGGATGATAGATTGGTTCCCTCCCCCTTCAGCCGCCATGTGGGGGGGGGTACGCGTGAACGAGTAGATGGGTTCCCCTCCCGGGATCCACTCCCCCCCTTCACGCCAGTACGGCGACGATTAGATGGTTCCCCTCCCTCTTGCCGCCACTCAAGGTCCCCCCCGCGAAGAGTAGATGTTCCGCCTCCCCCTGCAACAACCGCCCGGCGTGCGGATGAGTTAGATGGGTTCCCTTCCCCCCCTTGCAGCCTCCATGTACGCGTGACAGTAGATGGGTCCCCCTCCGTATCACTCCCCCCCTGCAGCTGCCGGGTAGTGCGACGAGTATAATGGGTCCCCTCCCCTGCTTGCAGCCGACAGATATCCCGCGACGAGTAGATGGGTCCCACTCCCCTTGGCAGCCGATAGGTGCGCGGGAAGGATTAGAATGTGTTCCCCTCCCCCTTTGCCAGCTGACAGGTACACAGGACAATTAAATAAGGTCCCCTCCCCCTTGCACTGCCAGGTACCCGTGATGTAGGGGTCCCCGTCCCCTTGCACCCTCTCGGTGGGGTGGGACGAGTAGATGGGGCCCCTTCCTCGTGCAGCCCGAGAGTGCGCAAATGAGCAAGATTATGTCCCCCTCCCCCTTTGCAGCTGACAGTACGCGGGACAATAAAAATGTTCCCCTCCCATGCAGCCGCCAGGTGGCGGGACGAGTAATGGGTCCCTCCCTCTTGCGGGCCCCGACAGGTTTATCCGCGAGGAGTAGAGGGCCCCTCCCCCCTTGCGCTGATAGGTGCTCGGGATTGAGTAACTGGGTCCCCTCCCCCTTTGCAGCTGACCTGCACATGGGAGCTATTGATAGGTCCCCTCCCCCTTGCAGCGCCAGGTACTCGTGAACGAGTAGATGGTCCACTTCCCCTTGCAACCGCTATGTTTATGGGACAGTAGATGGGTTCCCCTTCCTCTTGCAGCCGATCGGTGCGCGTGATGAGCAGATGGGTCCCCTCCCCTTTTTGCAGCTGATATGTACGCCGGGCAACGATGGATTGGGTCCCCTACCCGGTTTCTCCTCCCCCTTGGCCGCCCCACGCCAGGTGGTTGGGACAGTAGATGGGTCCGGCAGTTAAATTCCCCTTCCTCTTGCAGCCGATTAGGTGTGTGGGATGAGTAGATGGGTCCCCTCCCCCTTGCAGCCGCCAGGTACGTGTGACGAATAGATGGGTCCCCTCCCGGGTCCACTTCCCCTTCTTTTTTTTTTTTTTGTTGCCGTTGCCAGTACGTGCGACGGGTATTGGTCCCCCTCCCTCTGCAGCCGCCAGATATCTGCGACGAGTAATGGGGTGTCCCCTCCCCCTTGCAAGCCGTAGTGCGCGGGATGAGTAATGGCCCCTCTCCCTTGTGCCAGCTGATCGTGCGCGGGATGAGTAGTGTCCCTTCCCCTTTGCAGCTGCCATGTACGCGGAGAACGATTAGAATGGGTCCCTCCCCATTGCAGCCGGCCATGTGCGCGTGAACGAGTAGAATGGGTCCGCCTTCCTCTTGCAATCCCCACCAGTTATCCACGACTAGTAATGGGTCCCTCCCGCCTTGCAGCTGATAGGGCGTGGGATGAGTAAATGGGTCCCCTCTCCCACTTTGCAGCGACAGGTACACGGGACATTAGAGAGTCCCCTCCCCCTTGTCGCTGCCAGATAACCCAACTGATGTATATTGTCTCCTTCCACCTTGCACCTACCCCGGTGTGTATGGACGAGTAGATGGTTCCACTGTTCAAATCTTGCAACAGACAGCGATAGGTAGCGGTTGGGATGAGCAATGGGGGTCCCCTCCGTCCCCCTTTGCACTGCGCAGATATAGCGGTACGATAATGGGTAATCCCATCCCCCTTGCAAGCCACCATTTTGTGGGACGAGTAGGGGGGTCGCCCTTTCCCTTGCAGCCATAGGTGCGCTGGATGAGCAAATGGGTCCCCCTCCCCCTTTGAGCTTACAGTACGCGGGATAGTAATATGTGTCCCCTGCCCCATTTGCAGGCGGACACGTATCCGGAAGATTGAATTAAATGGTCCCCTCCCCCTTGCAGTCGGCCAGGTAAGCGCGACGAGTAGTATGGTCTCCCCTCCCCCCCTTTGCAAACCAGCCAGCAGTGCGGGATGAGTATAGATTATCCCCCGTCTCCCGTTCCCCTCCCCCTTGACCACCATGTACCCGCGAAGAGAATGTGTCCCCTCCCTCTTCTCAGCCGCAAGGTATCCATGACGAGAATGGTTGTTCCCTCCCCCTTGCACGCCGATATAATCGCGGGATGAGAGGTGGGTCCCTCCCCCTTTGAAGCTGACCGGTACGCGGACTATAGAAAGATGGTCCCCCCCTCCACCCTGCAGTCCAGGCCCCCCCCCTTACGCCACGAGCCCCATGGGTCCCCTCCCAACCTTTACCCCCCGCCCCCCACTAAGCCCCCCCCCCCCTACGCTCCCCCAAGTCCTCCCTCCCCCGCTCCCCACTTGCAGCATCGTCCGGACGAGTACGCTGGCACCATTGTACGAGCTTCGAAGTAGTGGGTCCCTCCCTGCCACGCAGTAGTACGGATTTGGGTTCTTCCCGGGTCCACTCCCCCTTGCAGCGGCAGGTAGTGCGACAAAGTAATGGGTCCCCCTCCCTTGCAGCCGCCAGATACTCAGGACGAGAGATGGGTCCCCTCCCCCTTGCAGCCGATAATTGCGCTGGGATGAAGTAGATGTTGTTCCCTCCCCTTTGGCAAGCTGACGGTACGTCGGGACCGATTCGATTGGTCCCCTCCCCATTGCACCGCCAGTGCGCGGGACATTAGAATGGTCCCCCTCCCTCTCTGCTGCCGACAGGTTCCGCGATGAGTAGATGGTCCCCTCCCCCTTGTCAGCTGATAGTGCGCCGGATGGTAAATGGGTACCCTCACCACTTTTGCAGCTGACGGTACATGTGGACGATTAGATTGGTCCCCTCCCCCTTCAAGCTTGTCCCAAGGTCTCGTGATGTAGATGGGTCCCACTTCCCCTTGAACCGCTAGGTGTGTGGTACAAGTAGATGGTCCCCTGTCCTCTTGCAGTTGATAGGTGTGGCAGGATAGTCATATGGGTCCCCCCCTCCCTTTTGCAGCTGACACAGTACGTTGGGTCCGATTAGTATGGCTCCCCTCCCGTGGTCTCCTCCCACTGCTGCAGCCTCCAGGTGTGTGTGGGACGGTAGATGGGGTCCCCTTCCTCTTGCACCAATAGGTGCGCGGGATGAGCAAATGGGTCCCCTCCCCCTTTGCACTGAACGTAACGCGGATGATTAAGATGGGTCCCCTCCCCCTTGTGAGCGGCCAGGAGCCGAGGTAATAGCCACGCCCCGTCCGAAGTGCGGTGATAGATGACGGTCCACCCCCCCTTGCACGCCAGCACAGTGCCCCGGACTAGTAGATGTACCTGGTCCCCCGCGGCAAGTACCCCGGATAAGCCCTCCTTTGCAGGCGACACAATTCCGTGACGAGAGTATGGGTTCCCCTCCCCCTTGCAGCCCGATAGGTGCGCGGATGAGTAGATGTGTCCCCTCCCGGTGTCCCCTCCCCCTTTGCAGCTGACAGGTACCGAGACATTAGATAGTTCCCCTTCCCCTTGCAGCTGCCCGGTAACCCCGTGAGCAGTAGATGGTATACACTTCCCCTTGCAACCGCTAGGTGTGTGGGACGAGTAGATGGTCCCCTTCCCTCTTGAAGAGCCGAGAGTGCCGCGAATGAGCTCGATGGGTCCCCTCCCCCTTTGCAGCTTGGACAGGTACGCGGGACAAATAATGGTGTCCCCTCCCCATTGCAGCCGCCAGTGTGCGCGGGAACAGTAGATGGGTCCCTCCCCTCTGGCTACCGACAGGTATCCGCGACGAGTAGAATGGGTTCCCCTCCCCCCTCCCTGCAGCTGATAGGTGTCGCGGGATGAGTACAGGGTCCCTCGCCCCTTTGCGCTGTGACAGGTACACAGGACGATTAATAAGGTCCCCCCCCTCCCCTCCCTTGCAGCTGCCAGGTCCCCCGTGACGAGTAGATGGTCCCTTCTCCCTTGCAACCGCAGTGTGTTGGGACGAGTAGATGGTACCGCCTTCTCTTGCAGCCGCAGGAGGGTGGCAGATGAGCAGAATGGGTCCCCTCCCCCTTTGCGCTGACAGGTACGCGGGACGATTATGATTGGTCCCCTACTGTTCTCCTTCCCACTTGCCGCGCCAGTGTGTGGGGACGAGTTAGAGATGGTCCCTTCTCTTGCAAAGCCTTAGGGTGTGGGATGAGTAGATGGATCCCCTCCTGGGTTCCCCCTCCGCCTTGCAGACCACCAGTACGCCCAGCACGAAGTCGTAGATTGGCCCCTCCCTCTTGCAGCGCCAGATATACCGCAATGGTGTGGGTCCCCTCATCCCCCTTGCAAGCCGTAGGTGCGCGGGCATGAGTATATGTGTCCCCTCCCCTCTTGCAGCTGAGCATGGTACGCGGGATGATAGATGGTGTCCCCTCCCCCTTGCAGCGGCCAGGTAACGCGACGTAGTAGATAGGTCCCCCTCCCCTTGCAGCAACCGGCCAAAGTGCGGGATGAGTAGAATGGTATCCACTCCTGGTCCCCCCTCCCCTTGCAGCCACCAGGTACCCGCGAAGATATGGGTGGCCCCTCCCTCTTAGTCAGCCGCCAGATATCCCGTGACGAGTAGATGGGTCCCCTCCCCCTTGCAAGCCGATAGGCGCGGTGGATTAGTAGATGTGTCCCCTCCCCCTTTGCAGCTGACAGTACAACGAGGTACGATTAGATAGGTCCCCCTCCCCCTTGCAGCTGCCAGGTACCCTGACGAGTGAAGATGGTCCATCTTCTTCCCCTTGGCAACCGCTAAGGGTTGTGGGACGAGTAATGGGTCCCCTGTCCTCTTGCAGCCGATGGGTGCGTACAGAATGGCAGATGGGTCCCTCCCCCTTTGCACTGACAGGTACTCGGGACAAATAGATGGTTTCCCCTCCCCATTGCAGGCCGCCAGGTGCGCGTGGATGAGTAGATGTGGTCCCGCTCCCTCTTGCTGCCGACATGGTAAGTCCCGCGACGAGTAGATGGTCCCACTCCCTCCTTGGCAGCTGATAGTGCGCGCGGCATTTGATGTATGGGTCCCCTCCCCCGTTGGCATCTACAGGTACACCCCGGACGTATTAGATCGGTCCCCTCCCCTTGCAGCTGCCAGGTCCCCAGGACGAGTAGAGGTTCCACTTCCCCTGGCATACCGCTAGGTGGTGTGGGACGGTAGATGGTCCCCTTACTCTTGCAGCCGATAGGTGCGCAGAATTAGCAGATGGGTCCCTCCCCCTTTGCAGCTGACCAGTACGCGGACGATTAGATGGGTCCCCCGCTATGTTCTCCTTCCCCACTTGCCGCCGCCAGGTGTGTGGGACGAGTAGATGGGTCCCCTTCCTCTTGCAGCCTATAGGTGTGTGGGATGAGTAGATGGATCCCCTCCTGGGTCCCCTCCTCCTCCCTTGCAGCCACCAGGTACCCGCGAAGAGTAGATGGGTCCCCTCCCTCTTGCAGCCGCCAGATATCCGCACCAAATGAGTAATGGGTCCCTCCCCCCTTGCAGCCGATAGGTTGCGCGGATGAGTTATGATGTCCACCTCCCCCTTTGCACTGACAGGTAACGCGGGATGGATTAGATGGGTCCCCTCCCCCTTGCAATCGGCCAGGTAACGCGCGACGAGTAGATGGTCCCCTCCCCCCTTGGCAACCGCTCAGAAGTGCGGGATGAGTAATGGATCCCTCCCGGTCCGGGTCCCCTCCCCCCTTGCAGTCCACCGATTACCCGCGAAAGAGTAGTGGGTCCCCCTCCCTCTTGCCGCCGCAATTATCCATGACGAGTATGATGTTTCCCATCCCCTGCGCCGATATATGCGCGTGATGAGTTAGATGGTTCCCCTCCCCCTTTGAAAGCTACCGTGACTCGGGACAATTGATGGTTCCCCTCCCCTTGCAGCTTCCAGTTACGCGCGTACTAGTAGATGGGTCACCCTCCCCCCTTGCACCGCTCAGGCGTGTGGGATGAGTAGATGGGTCCTCCCACCTTGCAGCTGCCGTGTCCCCGTGATGAGTAGAATGGGTCCACTTCCCCTTGCAGAAACCGCTAGGTGTGTTGGAACGAGTAGATGGTCCCCTTCCTCTTGCAGCCGAGAGGTGCGCAGATATGAGCAGATGGTTCCCCTCCCCTGTTGCAGCTGACATGTTACGCGGACGAGTTAGATGGGTCACCCTACTGTTTCTCCTCTCCACTTGCCGCCGGCCCAGGTGTGTGGGACTGAGTAGATGTGTCCCCCTTCCTCTTGCAGCCGATGGTGCGCGGATGAAGCAATGGGTCCCCTCACCCCTTTGCAGCTGACAGGTACTCGGATGTATGACGGTCCCCTCCCCCTTGCACGCGGCCAGTTAAGCCGCGTACGAGTAGATAGGTCCCCTCCCCCTTGCAACCAGCCAGAAAGTCGGGATGAGTAGCTGGATCCCTCCTCCCTTCACGGTTCCCCGCTCCCCTTTGCAGCCCCAGGTAACCTCCCGCTAAGAGTAGATTGGTCCCCTTCCCTCTTGCAGCTGCCAGGTATCCGTGATGAGTAGATGGGGGTCCCTCCCCTTTCAGACCGATAATGTGGCGCGGCATGAGTAAATGGGTTCCCCCTCCCCCTTTTGTAGCTGACCGGTACGCGGGACGGATTAGATGGTCCCCTCCCACTTGGAGCTGCCGGTACCGCGACGAGTAATGGGTCCCTCCCCCTGCAACCGCCAGTGTGTGCGGATGATAATTGGTTTCCCCTCCCCCTTGGCAGCCGCCAGGTACGCGTGACGATAGTATGGGTCCCCCTCCACGGATCCACTCCCCTTGCAGCTGCCAGTACGTGCCACGAGTAGATTGGATCCCCCCCTCTTGCGCCGCCAATATCCCGCGATGTAGTATGGTTCCCCTCCCCCTTGCAGCCCGCCTAGGGCGCTTGATGAGTAGATGTGTCCCCTCCCCTTTGCAGGCTGACCAGGTACACAGACGATTAGATAGGTCCCCTCACCCTTGCAGCTGCCAGGTACCCGTGACGTAGATGGGTCCACTTCCCGTTGCAAAACCATAGGTGTTTGGGACGTATAGATGGTCCCCTTCCTCTTGCACCCGGAGGTGCGCAGAATGAGCAGATGGGTCCCCCCCCTTTGCAGCTGACCGGTTAACGCGGGACTATTAGATGGGTCCCCTCCCCATTGCATGCCGCCAGGTGCGCGGGAACGAGTATGGGTCCCCTCCCTCTGCCTGCCAACAGGTATCCCGCGACGAGAGATGGGTCCCCCGCCCCCTTGCACTGATTAGGTGCGCGTATGATATAAATGGGTCCCCCCTCCCCCTTTGCACTGACAGGGTACAACAGGACGATTAGATAGGTCCCCTCCCCCTTGCAGCTGCCAGGTACCCGTGACGAGTAGATGGGTCCACTTCCCCTTGCAACCGCTAGGTGTGTGGGACCAGTAGATGGGTCCCCTTCCTCTTGCAGCCGAGAGGTGCGCAGAATGAGCAGATGGGTCCCCTCCCCGTTTGCAGCTGACAGGTACGCGGGACGATTAGATGGGTCCCCTACCGGTTCTCCTCCCCCTTGCCGCTGCCAGGTGTGTGGGACGAGTAGATGGGTCCCCTTCCTCTTGCAGCCTATAGGTGTGTGGGATGAGTAGATGGATCCCCTCCTGGGTCCCGGGTCCACTCCCCCTTGCCACCGCCAGGTCACGTGTGACGAATAGTGGGTCCCCTCCCGGGTCCACTTCCCCTTGCCGTTCCAGGTACATGCGACGGGTATATGGGTCCCCTCCCTCTTGCAGCCGCCAGAATATCTGCGACGAGTAGATGGGTCCCCTCCCCCTTGCAGCCGATAGTGCGCGGGATGGAGTAGATGGGTCCCCTCTCCCTTGCAGCCGATCTGTGCGCGGGATGAGTAATGGTCCCTTCCCCCTTTGCAGCTGACAGGTACGCGGGACGATTAGATGGGTCCCCTCCCCATTGCAGCCGCCAGGTCGCGGGACGAGTAGAGGGTCCCATTCCCTCTTGCAGCCACCAGTATCCACGACGAGTAGATGGGTCCCCTCCCCCTTGCAGCTGATAGGTGCGTGGGATGAGTAACGGTCCCCTCCCCCTTTGCAGCTGACAGGTACACGGGACAATTAAATAGGTCCCCTCCCCCTTGCAGCTGCCAGGTACCCGTGATGAGTAGATTGGTCCTCTTCCCCTTGAAACCGCCAGGTGTGTGGGACGATAAGTGGTCCCCTTCCTCTTGCAGCCGATAGGTTGCCAGGATGAGCAGATGGGTCCCCTCCCTTTGCAGCTGACAGTACGTGGGACGATTAGATGGCTCCCCCTCCCGGTCTCCTCCCCCTTGCAGCCTCCCAGGTGGTGTGGGACGAGAATGGTTCCCCTTCTCTTTGCACCAATAGGTGCGCGGGATGAGCAAATGGGTCCCCTCCCCTTTGCTCAGCTGACAGGTACGTCGGGATGATTAGATGGGTCCCCTCCCCCTTGCAGCGGCCAGGTAAGCGCGACGAGTAGATAGGTCCCCTCCCCCTTGCAACCGCCAGAAGTGCGGGATGAATAGATGGATCCACTCCTGGGTCCCCTCCCCCTTGCAGCCACCAGGTACCCGTGAAGAGTAGATGGGTTTCCCCTCCCTCTTGCAGCCGCCAGGTATCCGTGACGAGTAGATGGGTTCCCTCCCCCTTTCTCTGCCGATATGGTGCACGGGATGAGTAGATGGGTCCCCTCCCCCTTTGTAGCTGACCGGTACGCGGGACGATTAGATGGGTCCCCTCCCCCTTGCAGCTGACAGGTATGCGGGACGATTAGATGGGTCCCCTCCCCCTTGCAGCCACCAGGTGTGTGGGACGATAGATGGGTCCCCTTCCTCTTGCACAGCCGATAGGTGCGCGGGATGAGCAAATGGGTCCCCTCCCCCTTTGCAGCTGACAGGTACTCGGGATGAGTAGATGGGTCCCCTCCCCTTGCAACCGCCAAGTATCCGCACGAGTAGATGGGTCCCCTCCCCCTTGCAGCTGATAGGTGCGCGGATGAGTAAATGGGTCCCCTCCCCCTTTGCAGCTGACAGGTACGCGGAACATTAGATAGGTCCCCTCCCCCTTGCAACCGCCAGGTGTGTGGGACGAGTAGATGGGTCCCCTTCCTCTTGCAGCCGATAGGTGCGCGGGATGAGCAGATGGGTCCCCTCCCCTTTTGCAGCTGACAAGTACGTGGGACGATTATGGTCCCTCACGGTCTCCTCCCCCTTGCAGCTCCAGTGTGTGGGACGAGTAGATGGTCCCCTTCCTCTTGGCAGCCGATAGGTGCGCGGGATGAGCAAATGGGTCCCTCCCCCTTTGCAGCTGACAGGTACGCGGGATTGATTATGACCGGGTCCCCTCGCCCCTCCCCCCGGGTTCTCCTCCCCCTTGCAAGCCCTCCAGGTGTGTGGGACGAGTAGATGGGTCCCCTTCCTCTTGCACGCCATAGGTGCGCGGGATGAGCAAATGGGTCCCCTCCCCCTTGCAGCTGACAGGTACGCGGGCATATTAGATGGGTGCCCCTCCCCCTTGCAGCGGCCAGGTAGCGCGACGAAGTAGATAGGTCCCTCCCCTTGCAACGCAGAATGTGCGGATGAGTGCTGGATCCACTCCTGGTCCCCTCCCCTTAGCAGCCACCAGTTATCCCGCGAAGTAGTGTGGTCCCCTCCCTCTTGCAGCCGCCAGATATCCGTGCGGAGATGTCCCCTCCCCCTTGCAGCGATAGGTGCGCGGGATGAGTAGATTGTGTCCCCTCCCCCTTTGCAGCTGACAGGTACACAGACGATTAGATAGGTCCTCCCCCTTGCAGCTGCCAGGTACCCGTGACGAGTAGATGGGTACCCTTCCCTTGCCAACCGCTAGGTGTGTGGGACAATAGATGGGTCCCCTTCCTCTTGCAGTCGATAGGTTTGCAGGATGAGCAGATGGGTCCCCCTCCCTTTTGCAGCTGACAAGTACGTGGACGATTAGATGGCTCCCCTCCCCGGTCTCCTCCCCCTTGCAGCCTCCAGGTGTGTGGACGAGTAGATGGGTCCCCTTCCTCTTGCAAGCAATAGGTGCGCGGGATGAGATGGGTCCCTTCCCCCTTTGCAGCTGACAGGTACGCGGGATGATTAGATGGTCCCCTCCCCCTTGCAGCTGCCAGGTAGCGCGACGAGTAGATAGGTCCCCTCCCCCTTGCAACGCCAGAAGTGCGGGATGGTAGTAATGGATCCACTCCGGGTCCCCCCCCCTTGCAGCCACCAGGTACCGCGAAGATAGATGGGTCCCCTCCTCTTGCAGCCGCCAGATATCCGTGACGAGTAGATGGGTCCCTCCCCCTGCAGCGATAGGTGCCGGGATGAGTGATGTGTCCCCTCCCCCTTTGCAGCTGACAGGTCACAGGACGATTAGATAGGTCCCCTCCCCTTGCACTGCCAGGTACCGTGACGAGTAATGGTACACTTCCCTTGCAACCGCTAGGTGTGTGGGACGAGTAGATGGGTCCCCTTCCTCTTGCACCCGAGAGGTGCGCACGAATGAGCAGATGGGTCCCCTCCCCCTTTGCAGCTGACAGGTACGCGGGACAAATAGATGGGTCCCCTCCCCATTGCAGCCGCCAGGTGCGCGGGACGAGTAGATGGGTCCCCTCCCTCTTGCTGCCGACAGGTATCTCCGCGACGAGTAGATGGGTCCCCTCCCCTTGCAGCTGATAGGTGCGCGGGATGAGTAAATGGGTCCCCTCCCCTTGCAGCTGAACAGGTACCAGGACGATTAGATAGGTCCCCTCCCCCTTGCAGCTGCCAGGTCCCCGTGACGAGTAGATGGGTCACTTCCCCTTGCAACCGCTAGGTGTGTGGGATGAGTAGATGGGTCCCCTTCCTCTTGCAGCCGAAAGGGTGCGCAGAATGAGCAGATGGGTCCCCTCCCCCTTTGCAGCTGACAGGTACACAGGACGATTAGATAGGTCCCCTCCCCTTGCAGCTGCCGGTACTCGTGACGAGTAGATGGGTCCACTTCCCTTGCAACCGCTAGGTGTGTGGGGACAAGTAGTATTCCGTCCCCTTCTTGCACAGCCGATAGGTGCGCAGGATGAGCAGATGGGTCCCCTCCCTTTTTGCAGCTGACAAGTACGTGGGACGATTAGATGGCTCCCCTCCCGGGTCCCTCCCCCTTGCAGCCTCCAGGTGTGGGGACAGTAGATGGGTCCCTTCCTCTTGCAGCCAATAGGTGCGCGGATGAGCAAAGTGGGTCCCTCCCCCTTTGCAGCTGACAGGTACGCGGGTATGATTAGATGGGTCCCCTCCCCCTTGCAGCGGCCAGGTAAGCGCGACGAGTAGATAGGTTCCCCTCCCCCTTGCAACCGTCCAGAAGTGCGGGATGAATAGATGGATCCACTCCTGGGTCCCCTCCCCCTTGCAGCCACCAGGTACCCGTGAATAGTAGATGGGTCCCCTCCCTCTTGCAGCCGCCAGGTATCCGTGACGAGTAGATGGGTCCCCTCCCCCTTGCAACCGCCAGGCGTGCGGGATGAGTAGATGGGTTCCCTCCCCCTGCAGCCGCCAGGTACGCGTGACGAGTAGATGGTCCCCTCCCGGATCCACTCCCCCTGCAGCTGCCAGGTACGTGCGACGAGTAGATGGGTCCCCTCCCTCTTGCAGCCACCAGGTACCCGCGAAGAGTAGATGGGCCCCTCCCCCTTGCAACCGCCAGGCGTGCGGGATGAGTAGATGGGTTCCCTCCCCCTTGCAGCCTCCAGGTACGCGTGACGAGTAGATGGGTCCCCTCCCGTGATCCACTCCCCCTTGCAGCTGCCAGGTACGTGCGCGACGATAGATGGGTCCCCTCCCTCTTGTCAGCGCCAGATAATCGCGACGAGTAGGATGGGTCCCCTCCCCTTGCAGCCGATAGGTGCGCAGGATGAGTAGATGTGTCCCCTCCCCCTTTGCAGCTGACAGGTACACAGGACAATAGATAGGTTCCCCTCCCCTTGCAGCTGCCAGGACCCTGATGAGTAGATGGGTTCCACTTCCCCTTGCAAAACCGCTAGGTGTGTGGGACGGAGATGGGTCCCTTCCTCTTGCAGCGAGAGTGCGCAGAACATAGCAGATGGGTCCCCTCCCCCTTTGCAGCTGACAGGTACGCGACAAATAGATGGGTCCCCTCCCCATTGCAGCCGCCAGGTGCGGCGGGCGAGTAGATGGGTCCCCCTCCCTCTTGCTGCGACAGGTACCGCGACGAGTAGATGGGTCCCCTCCCCCTTGCAGTGATAGGTGCGCGGGATGAGTAAATGGGTCCCCTCCCCCTTTGCAGCTGACAGGCACATGGGACGATTAGATGGTCCCCTCCCCCTTGCAGCTGCCAGGTACTCGTGACGAGTAGATGGGTCCACTTCCCCTTGCAACCTAGGTGTATGGGACGAGTAGATGGGGTCCCTTCCTCTTGCAGCCGATAGGTGCGCGGGATGAGCAGATGGGTCCCCTCCCCCGTTGCAGCTGATAGGTACGCGGGACGATTGGATTGGTCCCCTACCGGTTTCTCCTCCCCCTTGCCGCCGCCAGGTGTGTGGGACGAGTAGATGGGTCCCTTCCTCTGCAGCCGATAGGTGTGTGGGATGAGTAGATGGGTCCCCTCCGGTCCCCTCCCCTTGCAGCCGCCAGGTACGTGTGACGAATAGATGGGTCCCCTTCCTGGGTCCACTTCCCCTTGCCGTTGCCAGGTACGTGCGACGGTATATGTGGTCCCCTCCCTCTTGCAGCCGCCAGATATCTGCGACCAGTAGATGGGTCCCCCCCCCTTGCAGCCGATAGGTGCGCGGGATGAGTAGATGGGTCCCCCTCCCCTTGCAGCTGATCTGTGCGCGGGATGAGTAGATGGGTCCCCTTCCCTTTGCAGCTGACAGGTACGCGGGACGATTAGATGGGTCCCCTCCCCATTGCAGCAGCCAGGTGCGCGGGGACTAGTAGATGGGTCCCATTCCCTCTTGCAGCACCAGTATCCACGACGTAGTAGATGGGCCCCTCCCCCTTGCAGCTGATAGGTGCGTGGGATGAGTAAATGGGTCCCCTCCCCCTTTGCAGCTGACAGGTACACGGGACAATTAGATAGGTCCCCTCCCCCTTGCAGCTGCCAGGTACCCGTGATGAGTAGATGGTTATCTTCCCCTTGCAACCGCCAGGTGTGTGGGACGAGTAGATGGGTCCCCTTCATCTTGCAGCCGATAGGTGCGTGGGATGAGCAGATGGGGGGTCCCCTCCCCCTTTGCAGCTGACAGGTATGCGGGACGATTAGATGGGTCCCCTCCCCCTTGCAGCCACCAGGTGTGTGGGACGAGTAGATGGGTCCCCTTCCTCTTGCAGCCGATAGGTGGCGCGGATGAGCAAATGGTCCCCTCCCCCTTTGCAGCTGACAGGTACGGGGATGATGATGTGTCCCCTCCCCATTTGCAGCTGACAGGTACGGGGGATATTAGATGGGTCCCCTCCCCCCTTGCAGCGGCCAGGTAAGCGACGAGTAGATAGGTCCCCTCCCCCTTGCAACCGCCAGAAGTTGCGGGATGAGTAGATGGATCCCCTCCCGGGTCCCCTCCCCCTTGCAGCCACCAGGTACCCGCGAAGAGTAGATGGGTCCCCTCCCTCTTGCAGCCGCAAGGTATCCATGACGAGTAGATGGGTTCCCTCCCCTTGCAGCCGATATATGCGCGGGATGAGTAGATGGGTCCCCTCCCCCTTTGAAGCTGAACGGTACGCGGGACGAATTAGATGGGTCCCCTCCCCCTTGCAGATTCCAGGTACGCCGCGACGAGTAGATGGGTCCCCTCCCAATTGTAACCCCAGCCAGCGTATGGATAAGTAGATGGGTCCCCTCCCCCTTGCAGCCGCCAGGTACGCGTGACGAGTAGATGGGTCTTCTCCCGGGTCCACTCCCCTTGCGCGGCAGGTAAGTGCGACGAGTAGATGGGTCCCCTCCCTCTTGCAGCCGCCAGATATCCGCGAGACGAGTAGATGGGTCCCTCCCGCCTCGTTGCAGCCGATAATTGCGCGGATGAGTAGAGTTGTCCCTCTCTGAGCTCTCCTCCGATCTCCCTTCGTACTCCGCGCTTGTGCGGTAAGATCACACGGCTATGAACTGCGGCCTCGAGCACTTCTGCGAGATGTGGTCCACTACACTGCCCCGATCACGTCGGCCCAAGACACATGTGTGGTCCCCGGTTTTGTCCATCGATAGGTCGGGGACGCGGAACCTGCCTAAGTAGGCCTCAGGTGAGTGGGCACTGTTCTCTCATCACGCTCCTCCTCTTTGCCATCGGCCGACACCGCTCTAATCCGCGATGAATTAATGGTCCCCTCCCCCCCCCCTCCCTCCCCGCCCGCTGCACTAGGTGCGGTCGGGGATCCTACCGCTAACATCCTCAGCCTCTCCCCCTCGCCCCCCTGTTGGTGGCGTGTCTGTGCTGGTGGGTACGTGTGTGTGGGACGAGTGTGTCTGTGTCTGGTGTGGTGGGTCCCGGGGGGGCGGTGTGGCGGGGGGGGCGCGTCGTGGCACCGCCTGTGGGCGTGGGTCGTGGGGCTCGTCGTGTGAGCGGTGGTGGGGGGTGGGGAGCGTGTGTGAGGTGAGTGGTGACTGTGATTTCACACTCGCTCTACTGTCGCGGAACATATCGCTAAAGCGTCTCAGCTGTCATTGTGTGCCGTCATACACAGTTGTACGTATCTGGGGTCGCCAGAGAACTCAATCAGCCCCGTCCCCTCGCTGCACCCTACGCTTGTGCGTCCAGCGGCGTTTGTGATACACTCGGCTGTTGCTGTATGACACAGTCATGAATGAGGTTACACGCGCGAATAGCGCTAGTCTTTTCCCGGCAACCGGTACCGATAGGTTTGCGTTGGCAGCGTACAATTTTCTATGTGTCCAAACTAGTGTGGTCGTCCCTGTGAATAATGGCCCCACATAGATTTGATTATCAAAAGTAAAGAATACCCCGCATTACTATGGCTGAAGGTCGAGGCCATTTCGCTCTCTGAACTTTCAATTGGGCAAGAACAAAGCACAGTCGAGGCGAATCCACTGGTTAGGCAATGGTCAGTCCCGCGAGATAGTGGTCCAGGGTGTGAAACGAGATCGCGCGGGACGTTACCAATCGTCTCCCTCTCCCCATACCTAGCACCCATTTACCTCGTTCTGCGGTGGCGAGATGTCCTGGGGGGTCCTACACTAGAATAACAAAGATATTTAAAACTGTACATCATAGGGTTGTTTAGG
>JAACNH010001225.1:63907-91333 GCA_019447015.1 Hymenochirus boettgeri
CCCAGGTTATCCGTGACGAGTAGCATGGCAGTCCCCTACCCCTTGCAACCGCCAGCGTAGTGCCGGGCAATGAAGTAGATGGCGTCCCCTCCGGTCCACTCCCCCTATGCAGCTAGCCAGGCTGAGTCGCGGGCACGAGTAGATGGACGTCCCCTCTGCTCTTGCAGCTGCAGTATCCGCAATGAGTAGATGGCGACCCCCTACCACTTGCTAAGCTGATAGGTGCGCGGGCATGAGTCCCTCCCACTTTGCCAGCTGACAGGTATTGCGGGACGAGTAAGATCGGTCCCCCTCCGCCTTGCAGCCGATAGGACATGCGCCGAGGATGAGTCAGCATGATGCCCCTCCCCCCTTTCAGCTGCACAGCAAACAGACGATTAGATAGACCCCGTCCCCTCCCCCTTGCAGCATGCCACGGGCTACCCGTGACGAGTAGATGGTCCACTTAACCCCAATTGCCAACCGCCTTGAGTGTGTAGACCGGCACGAGGTGTGGGTTCCCCTTACCTGCTTGCATGCCGAGAGCGTGCCCGCAGAATGCAGCAGATGACCCACCCGGTCCCTCCCCCTTTAGCAGCTGGAAGCGTAACGCGGACAAATAATGGGTCCCCTACACATTGACAGCCGCCAGCGTGCGCGGAAGGAGCTAGATGGACGCTCCCCTCCCTCTTGCATAGCCGAAGCGTTAATTCCGCGACGAAGCGGTAGTAGATGCGGTCGCCCTCCCCTTGCATAGCTGAAGGTGCCGAGCGGTATGAGGGTAAATGGGTCCCCTCCCCACCTTTGCAAGCTGACAGGCACATGGGACGATTAGATGCTTCCCCTCCCCCTTGCAAGCTGCCAGAGATACTCGTAGACGAGTAGATGGCCGTCCACTTCACACTGCAACGCTAGCGTGTATCGCGCGACGAGCTTCAGATGGGTACCCTTCCTCTATGCAGCGATAGACGCTCGGCCGTTGCGCCGCCGCACCGGCGGTATGAAGCAGATGGTACCCCTCCCCCTTATGCAGCTCGAGAGGTAAGCCGAGGAACGAAAATTTTTAGCGGAAAATATTGCGTCCCCTACGTATTCCCTCCCATTGCCGCCGCCAGGGTGTGTGGCGACGAGTAGATTAGGGTCCCTTCTCTTGCAGCCGATAGGTAAGGCGAGACCCATGGTAGAGGCCGTCCCTCCCGGGTTAGTCCCCTCCCTTGCCAAGCCGCCCCCAGCGTACGTAGTGACGTAATAGATGGAGTCCCCCATCCCGGACAGTCTCCACTGCCCCTTGCCTCGTGAGCCAGGGGTACATCGCGGGAAACGGGGCGCTATATGGTCCCCTACCTCTTGCAGCCGCCCAGTATCATGCGAACGAGTAGCATGGGTCCCCTCCCCCTGCACCGATAGTAGTGCGCGGTGATAGAAGTAGATGGTGTCACCTACTCCCTTGCAGCCGATCTCTTGCGCGGACATGAGTAGTAAGATAGGCCGAGTCCCTTCCCCTTCGATGCCAGCTGACAGCGTACGACGAAGACATTAGATGGTCCGGAACCAACTAACCCATTGCAGCCCGCCAGGATGCGCCGGACACGAGTAGATGAGCCCAGCGCCGTCCCATTCCCTCTTGCCCCAGCCACCAGCGT
Organism: Hymenochirus boettgeri; assembly: GCA_019447015.1. Taxonomy (NCBI): domain Eukaryota; kingdom Metazoa; phylum Chordata; class Amphibia; order Anura; family Pipidae; genus Hymenochirus; species Hymenochirus boettgeri. Next base: position 65,530 of record JAACNH010001225.1, read on the forward strand.
ATCCACGACGAGTAGATGCGGTCCCCTCCCCTTGCAGCTGATAGGTGCGTGCGGGTGATAGGGATGAAGGTAAAGCGGAAGTCCCATCCCCTTTGCAGCGACAGACGTACACGGACAATAAGATAGCCGTCCCCTCCCTTGCAGCTGCCAGGTAACCCGTGTGATACGCAGGTAGGAATTGGTCCTCTATACCCTGAAAACCGCCAGGGGTAGTAGCGAACGATGATGGGTCCCCTTCCTTTGCAGTCGATAGACGTGCGCAGATGAGCAGATCGGCAGTCCCTCCCTTGTGCAGCCTGACAACTACGCGACCAGACGTTAGTATTTGCCGCCTTCCCCTCCGGCCTCCTCCCCTGCAGCACTCCAGGTGCTTGTAGGCGATAGGTACGAGCTCAGATGCCGGCCCTTTCCCTCATTGCCAGCCATAGCTGCATGCATGCTCGGGCATGCAGGCAATGGGTCCCCTCCCCCCTTTAGACAGCTGACAGCCGTAGCTGGATGATTAGACGGGTCCCTCCCCCTTTGACCAGCTGACGCGCCAGGTAGCGCGACGAGAGTAGATAGGATCCCCTCCCCCTTGCAACCGCCCAGAAGTGCGGGATATGAGTAGATGGGTCCCCTCCCGGGTTCCCTCCACCCTATGCAGCCACCAGCGTACCCGACGAAGAAAGAGTAGATGGGAAGATAGGGTCCCTCCCTCTTGCCCGCAGCCGCCCCAGATATCCCGCCGACAGTAGGGGGAATGGCGTACCCCTCCCCTGCAGCCGATAGGATGGTCTCAACCCGCGCAAGGACTCATGATATGAGGATTCGTTACACCTCCCCTTTGACCCAGACGACAGGTACGCGGGGGATGACATTAGATGCGGCCCCTCCCCCTTGCCAGCGGCCAGGTAAGCGCCGACGAAGTAGATGCGGTCTTCTCCCGGGTTCCCACTCCCCTATTGCAGCGGCCAGGTAAGTGCCCGACGAGTAAGTGATGGCGAGTCCCCTCCCTCTGCCAGTCCGCCAGATATCGACCCGACGAAGTAGATGGCGTACCCTCCCCCCTTGCAGCCCATAGCGTGCCGCGTGGATGATAGATATGTGTCCCCTCCCACTTTGCCCAAGCTGACAGGCACGCGAGCGACGATTAAGAATGGGATACTCCCTCCCCATTTGCCAGCCCGCCAGGTGCGCGAGGGACGCGTAGATGGGTCCTCTTACCCCTTGCAAGCCGCAGAGTGTGTGGGGACGAAGAGTAGAGCAGGAGCTCCCTTCATCTGCACCAGCCGATAGCGTGTGCTGGGGGATGAGCAGACTAGGGGTCCCCTCCCCTATTTAGCAGCTGAACAAGGTATTGCGGGACGATATAGATGGGTACCCCTACCCCCTTGCAGCCACCAGTGTGTGGACGAGTAGATGGGCCCTTCCTTTGCAGCCGATAGTAGCCTGCGCGGGATGTATGCAGCAAAAGGCCCACAGCCGTCCCATATCCCCGTTATGCAGGCTGACAGGTACGCGGATGAGGTAGATGGGTCCCCCCACTCTGCTGCCAAGTAATCAGCGACGCAGTTAGATGGGTCCCCTCCCCCTTGCAGGCTGAATAGTTGCGCGGGGGCAGAGTAAATGGGTCCCCTCCCCCTTTGCAGCTGGACAGGTACAGCGAGGCACGATTAGAGTCAAGAGTCCCCTCCCCCTTCCAGACCTGCAGTGCCTGACTGCGTAGGGGTCAATCCCCTTGCAAACGCTAGTGTGTGGAACGGTGAGAGGCCCCTTTCCTCCTTGCCAGCGAGCCGAGCGTGGCGCAGAATGAGACAGATGGGTTCCCCATCAACCCTTTTGCAAGCTGACACAGTACGCAGTGGGACGATTAGATGGGTCCCCTCGTGTTCTCCTCCCATCCGCCGCATTGGACGAAGGGTCCCATCCTTGAGCCTAGTTATAGTGATGTCCCTCTGGGTTCTCGCTTGCAGCACCCAGGTACCCCAGTGAGAGTAGAGATGTTCCTTGAAGATGCACAAATGGTCCCTCCCTCTTGCAGCCGGATAGCAAGTGCGCGGGATGAGTAGCAATGGGTCCCCTCCCCCTTTGCAGCTTGAAGGTACGCGGGTTATGATTAGATGCCGGTCTCCCTCCTCCTGCAGACCGGCAGGGGTAACCGCGACGACGTAAGTAGATAGGCATCCCCTCCCCCCTTGCAACCGCCACAGAAGTGCGGGTATGAGTAGATGGATTTCCACTCCGGGTCCCTCCCCCTATAGCCACCAGCGGTAACCGCGAAGACGTAGCATGGGTCCCCTACCCTCTTGCAGCCGGACTCAGTCCAGAGGTCCATCCCCCTGCGACGATATAGTGCGATGAGTAAGTCCCCCTCCCCCTCTGTGGAAGCGGACGGTGCGGGACATAGAGATTGTGTCCCCTCTTGCAGTCAGGTACGGCGACATACCCCTTGTACCGCGGTGTTGGGTCATAGAGATGCCGGTCCCTCCCCTCTCGAGCAAGCCAGCCAGGTAGCGCATGACGAGTAGATGGGGTTTCTCCCGGCGTCCACTCCACCTGCAGCACGGCAGTAAGGCGTACGCATAGAGCTAGATGGGTCCCCTCCCTCTTGCAGCCCGGGTCAGATATCCGAGACGATGTAGATGGTCCACTCCCTTGCAGCCGATATGGTTCGACTAGCGCGGCGGATGAGTAGATGATGTCCACCGCCCCTTTGCAGCTGACAGTTCACGGGACGATTAGATGAGGTCCCCTTCCCATTGACCAGCCGGCCAGAGTGGTCGGGGGACGAGTAGAGGGCTCCCATCCCTCTTGACAGCCACCATGGTATCCGACGACGAGTAGAGGGTTCCCCTCCCCTCTGCAGCTGATAGGTGCAGATGAGGACGAGGCAATGGGTACCCCTCCCCCTTTGACAGCTGACAGGTAACAGGACAATTGAGCATGGTCTCCCTCCCCTTGCAGCTGCCAGTCCCGTGCGAGTAGATGGGTCCTACTTCCCTTGCAAACCGCAGGTCGTGCGAGGTAGAGCGTCAGCAGCAGAGGTGCAGATAGAGATGGGTCACCCTCCCCTATCTTGCAGACGATAGCGGTGCGCGGACATGAGACAGATGGGTCACTCCTGTCCCCCCATTCCGCCCCAGTGTGTGGACGCGAGAGTGTGCCTCAGCTTGCAGCTAAGGGTGTGATAGACGGATCGGATTCAGGGGTCCCCTCCCCTGCAGCCACCGGTGTGGAAAGTAAGATTGGTCGTCCCCTTGCCAGCCTCAGTTGCAATGCGTAGAGTCCCTCCACGGCGCCGGTTGCCGGAGAAATGGCGTCCCCTCCCCCTTTGCCATGCTGACAGGTACGGCGGAATGATTAGACGGGCCTCCCCTCACCTATGCACGGCAGGGGTAAGCGCGACGACCGTAGATAGTCCCCTCCCCCTTGCAACCTGACCAGAAGTGAGAGCGGGGGTTAATGAAGTAGATGGACCATCCCGTGGGTTCCCCTCCCCTTGCAGCACCGGTACCGCAGAAGGGTTCCCCTGCAACCCAAGGATCCATGACGAGTAGATGGGTTCCCCTACCCCCTAGCCAGCCGCCAGATATGCGCGGTGAAGTAGATGGTTCCCGTCCCCATTGTCCAGCTTGCCATAGGACGTGGCGATAGTAGATGGCCCTCCCCCGTTGCAGCTGCACAGAGTCACGCTGACGAGTAGTATTGAGGTCCCCCACCCTTGAACGTAGGCGTGCGGTAGACGATAGATGGTCCCCTCCCACTGACCCAGACCGCCAGATCGTGCCAGGGGACCCCATGAAGTAGGATGGTTCCCCTCCCGGTCCATCACCCTGCCATGCCCAAGGTACGCCCGCGTAGAGTAAGAGGGTCCCTCTCCTCTTGCAGCCTGCCCAGATGGTATCCGCGAGAGAAGATCGGGTCCCTCCCCCTTTGACAGCCGATAGTTGTGCGCGCTGGATGAGTAGATGTAGTCTCAATTGAGCTGCGCCACGGACATTAGATAGGCCCCTGCAACCCAGAGTAGCGGGATCGAGTAGAGAGATACCTGGGTCCCCCCCACTGCAGCACCAGGTACCGACGAGAGTAGATGCGGTCCCTCCCCTCATGCAGGCCGCAGTGCGTGCGAGCGGGAATAGTAGATGGTTCCCTCCCTGAAAGCCGACAGGTAAGCCATGGATGAGTAGATGTAGGTCACGTCCCGAGCTGCGCGCGGGATAGAGGTCCCTCCTCCATTGCAGCCGCACAGGCCGTGCGACGAGTAGATCGGCCGATCCCATTCCCTCTTCAGCCCAAGGATATCCAGAGCGAGTAGATCGGTCCCCTCCCCTTGCCCCAGCGATGGTGCGGCGCCGCTGATGAGCTAATGGGTGTCCCCCTCCCCCTTTAGACAGATGCAGGGTACAGGGCAATAGAGAGGGTCCCATCCCCCTTGCTAGCTGCCAGGACCCGTGAGCAGTAGATTGGCTCCCTTACACGCATTCAGCTCTCTTCCCCTGTCAAACTCGACCCGGAGTGTGGGATGAAGTCAGATGGGCTCCTCCCCTTATGCAGGCTGATAGGTACGCGGATGACGCAAGATGGCGTCCCCTCCCCCCTATTGCAGCGACAGGATGGCGGGAACGAGTAGAGTGGCGTCCCCTCCCTCTTGCAGCCGACAGGTGTGTCGGACGAGTAGATGGGTCCCCTTCCCTGCAGCCGCATAGGGTGCCGCGGGATGAGAAATTGGGTCCCCTACCCTTTGCAGCTGACAGGGTACCAGGAGCATTAGACAGGTCCTCCCCCTTGCACTGCCACGCCCGTGACTAAGGGGCACTTACCTCACGTAGGCTGGCGGCACGAGTAGAGAGGCTCCCCTACCCTCACGTGTGGTAATTCGCATGACCAATGCGATCCAGAAGTGCTGGCGAGGCGACGATAGATGGGATACCGACCCCGGTTCTCCCCCAATTGCACGCACCAGGACCGCTAGCAGAGTAGATGGAGCTCCCTCTCGTGCTATCCGTTGGTCTGGCCACCCTGAAGGCACATAGCGTGCGCGGGATGATGATCCTCCCTGTAGTGAGGAGGAATAGATGCGGTCTCCCTCCCTCTATGCAGCTGACAGGATACGCGCGACTGAAAGAGGGCATCCCCCTCAACCCAGCGTCGGAGGTAGGTCCCCGTGCAGCGCCGTCGCACGAGTAATGGTCTCCCGGATACTGAGCCAGAGTGCCGAAGTAGAGCGTCCCCTCCCTCTTAGCAGACGCCAAGAAAGTCGCGAGCAGTCAGGTACTTGGGGGTCCCCTCCCCCTTGCCCAGCCACGTCTGCGTCCGCGAGAGTAGATGGGTCCCTCCCTCTTGCGCCAGCGCCCCAGATACCGCGTGACGCAGTCAGATGGCCCGCTCCCGATCCACTCCCCCTTGCACGGCCAGTAGTGGGTAGATGGTCCTTGCACTGCCGAGCGACGTTGCAGTAGATGGGTCCCTACACCCTGACAGCTCGACTATGTGCGCGGATGAGTTTAGATGTGTACCCCCTAACCCTATTGCAGGAGCAGGTCAAGCGGACGAAAGATAGGGTTTTCGGGTCCCTCCCCCTTGCAAGCGCCAGGTAACCCCGCGAGTAGATGGGTCCACCTCCCTCTTGCACGCAGCGTATGTTCCGGACAGAGTAGATGGGTCCCCTCCTCTCTGCACCTGAAGTGGCGCGGAAGAGAGCAGATGTGTCCCCCCCCCTTGCAGCTGACAGGTAGGGACGATTAGATGGGTCCCTCCCCATTTGCAGCGCCAGGGCGCGGGACGAGTAGATGGGTTCCCTTCCCCTTTGTGCAACAGGATCCGCTTGAGCAGTAGATGGGTCCCCCCCCTCACTGTGCAGCTGATAGGTGGGTGAGTAGGGTCCCCGTGACTGAGTTCCAGGACTTAGATGGGTCCCCATCCCCTTGCAGCTGCAGGTCGATGGGGACGTTAGATGGGTTCCCCTCCCCTTGCATCCACGCAGTGTGTGTGGACGAGTAGATGGTCCCTTCCTCTTGCAGCCGAGTAGGTGCGCAGAGGATGATGACAATTGGGTCCCCTCCCCTTGTGCAGCTGACAGGTACGCGGAGTATAGAGGGTCCCGTTCCCTTCCCATCTTGCCGCCGCAGTTGGCTAGAGGGTTTTCTTCCCATACTCTCAGCGAAGTAGGCGGATGTAGCAGGGTCCTACCCCTTTGCAGCTGAATAGGTCGCGGGGGTATGGATGAGAATGGTCCCCTCCCCTTGCAGCGGACAGGTAGCGCGGGACGATAGATGGTCCCCTCCCCTGCCAACCGCCAGGGGAGTTGTGTGGGACGAGCAGCATCCTGGGTCCCCTCCCTTGCACCACGCGTGAGCAGTGTTGAGCCTCTGGCGAGGATGAGGCAGATGGGTCCCCATCCCTATTTGCAGCCGCCAAGATATCGGACGAGTAGATGGGTCCTCCGTACTCCCCCTTGAGCGACTCCAGGGGCGGGATGAGTGATGGGTCCCCTCACTGTGACAGCGATAGGTAGCGTGGGATGTTGAGATGGGGTCCCCTCCCGTTGCAGGTGCACAGGTAATGCGGGACGAGTAGAGTTCGGGTCCCCTCCCCCTTGCAGCGGCGTAGTGCCGAGTGATGGGTCTCTTTCAGCGGTCCGCGACGAGTAGATGGGGTCCCCCTCCCCTCTTGCAGCCGATGGTTGGGCGGGGAGGCAGTGGGTCCCTCCCCCTTTGCAGCTGACAGGTACGCGGGACATTAGAGGGTCCCTCAATTGCGGCGGTGCGGGACGGTAATGGTCCTCTCCTCTTGCAACCGCCAGGAGTGGGGCCACACGAGTAGATGGGTCCCTCCCTTCTCTTAGCCGTATAGGTGTGGGATGAGCGAATGGGTCTCCCTCCCCCTTTGCAGCTGGACCGGTACTGGGAGGATTAGAATGACGGTCCCCTATCCCCTTGCACCCCAGAGTGTGTGGGACGAGGTGATGGGGGTCCCCTGCCTCTGTGCAGCCCGATAGGGGCGCGGGATGAGCAAGATGGGTCCACCCTTTTGCAGTGGACAAGTTACGTGGGACGAATTAGATGGGTCCCCTCACCGGGCTCCTCCCCTTGCAGCCTACCAGGTGTGGGGACGAGTGAGATGGGTCCCTTCCTCTTGCAGCGATAGGTGCCGGGGGATGAGCAATGGGTCCCCTCCCCTTTGCAGCTGACAAGGTACGCGGGATGATTAGACGGGTTCCTCCCCCCTGGAAGCGGCAGGGTGAAGCGCGAGAGTAGATAGGTCACTCCCCCTTGCAACCGCCAGAAGTGGCGGGAGAGTAGAGGATCCACTCCTGGGTCCCCTCCCCCTTGCAGCCACCAGGTAGCCGCGAAGAGTAGAATGGGTCCCCCCTCTGTGCAGCCGCCCGATATCCGCCGACGAGTAGATGGGTACCCTCCCCCTTGCAGCCGATAGGTGAGCGCGGGAGTGCGTAGATGTGTCCCCTCCACCTTTGCAGCATGAACAGGTACGCGTGACGAGAGAGGGTCCCCTCCCGGATTTCACTCCCCTCTGCAAGCTGCCAGGTACGTGCGACGAGTAGATGGGCTCCCTCCCCTTGCAGCCGCAAGATATCCGAGAAACGAGTAGATGCGTCCCCTCCCCTTGCAGCCGATAGTGTGCGCGGGGAGGGATGAGTAGATGTGTCCCCTCCCCTTTTCAGCTGACCGGTACACAGGAACGATTGATAGTCCCTCCCCCTTGCAGCTGCCAGGTGGTACCGTGACGAGTAGATGGGTCACTTTCCCTGGCAACCGGCTAGGTGGTGGGACGAGTAGATGGGGTCCCCTTCCTTTGCAGCATGAAGAGGTGCATGCAGATGAGCAGATGGGTTCCCCTCCATTTGCAGATGAAAGGTGTACGCGGGACGATTCGTGGGTCCCTACCGGTCTCCCCCCTTGCCGCCTGCCAGGGTGTGCGGTGGGACGAGTAGATGGGGTCCCCTTCCTCTTGCAGCCCTATAGGTGTGTGGGATGAGTAATGGATCCCCTCCTGGGTCCCCTCTCCCCTTGCAGCCACCAGGTACCGGAAGACGTAGATGGGTCCCCTCCCTCTTGCAGCCGCCAGATATCCGTGCTACGAGTAGATGAGTCCTCTCCCTTTGCTGCCGATAGGGGTGTGGCGGGATGAGTAGATGGTCCCCTCCCCCTTTGCGATGAAGGTTACGCGGGACAATTAGGTGGGTCCCCCTCCCCCTTTGCAGCTGCCAGGTACACGCGACGAGTAGATGGGTCCCCCTCCCGCTTGCAAACGCCAGACCCGTGACAAAGTAAATGGGGCCCCCACCTGCAGCCGCCAGGTTGTGGACGAAGAGAGGTACCCTTCCTCTTGCAGCGCCCAGTGAGATCCGGTGATGAGGTAGATGGGCCCCCTCCCTTTGCAAACGCCATCGGTGTGGGATGAGTAGTGGGTCCACTCCCTCTTGCAGCCGCAGATATCCGCCGAAGAGTAGATGGGTCCCCTCCCCTTGCAGCCGATTAGGCGCGGGATGAGTAGATGTGTCCCTCCCCTTTGCAGTCGAACCAGGACGCGGGGACGATAAGATGGGTCCCTTCCCCATTGCAGCACGCCAGGTGCGCGGGACGAGTAGATGGGTCCTCCCTCTGCTGCCGACAGGTATCCGCGATGAGTAGATTGGGTCCCCTCCCCTTGCAGCGATAGGTCGCAGGATAAGTTAAAGTGGGTACCCCTCCCCTTTGCAGCTGGACAGGGACATGGAGATTTAGTAGGGTCCCCTCCCCTGCAGTGCCCAGGTATAGTGACGAGTAGAGGGTCCACTTCCCTTTGCAACCGCAAGGTGTGGGGGACGGTAGATGGGTCCCCTTACTCTGCAGCCGATAGGTGCGCAGGATGAGCAGATGGGTCCCCTCCCCTTTTGCAGCTGACAAGTACGTGGGACGATTAGATGGGTCCCCTCCCCCTTGCAGCTGATAGGTGCGTGGGATGAGTAAACGGGTCCCCTCCCCCTTTGCAGCTGACAGGTACACGGGACAATTAGATAGGTCCCCTCCCCCTTGCAGCTGCCAGGTACCCGTGATGAGTAGATTGGTCCTCTTCCCCTTGCAACCGCCAGGTGTGTGGGACGAGTAGATGGGTCCCTTTCATCTTGCAGCCGATAGGTGCGTGGGATGAGCAGATGGGTCCCCTCCCCCTTTGCAGCTGACAGGTATGCGGGACCCCTCCCCCTGCAGCCAGCCCCAGTACACGTTACGAGTAATGGTCCCCTCCCGATCCACTCCCCCTTGCAGCTGCCAGGTACGTTCAACTAGTACTTGTTGTTGTGTGGTCTGGCCCTCCCTCTTTGCAGCCGCCATATATCCGCGCACGAGTAATGGGTCCCCTCCCCCTGCAGCCGATAGTTGTGCGGGGATAGTTAGATGTTCCCCTCCCTCCCCCCTTTTCAGCTGACCGGTGAACAGGGGACGTTAGATAGGTCCCCTCCCCATTGCAGTTCTGTGCGCAGGTACCCGTGCCCGAGTAGATGGTTCCACTTCCCCTTGCAACAGACCGCTAGTTGTTGTGGACGAGTAGTGGGTCCCCTTCCTCTTTCAGGCCTAGAGTGCGCAGAATGAGCATTGGTCCCCTCCCCCTTTGCAGGCTGACAGGTTACTTGCTTGGACTATTATATGTTGTCCCCTCACCGGTTCTCTCTCCCCCTTGTCCCCTGCCAGGTGTGTGGGACGAGTTAGAATGGGTCCCCTCCCCTCTTGCTGCCGACAGGTATCCGCTTGAGTAAATGGTCCCCTCCCCCTTGCAGTGATCAGTGTGCCGCGGGATGAGTAAATGGGTCCCCTCCCCCGTTTTGCAGCTGACATGGTCATGGGACGTTAGATAGGTCCCCTCCCCCTTTCAGCGCCAGTACTGTGACGAGGTAATGGTCACTTCACCTTGCAACCGCTAGGTTTGTGGACAATGAGATGGTCCCCTTCCTCGTGCAGTCGATAGGTGTTCAGGATGAGCAGATGGTTCCCCTCCCTTTTGCCAGCTGACAAGTACGTGGCGACGATTAGATGGCTCCCCCTCCCGGTCTCCTCCCCCTTGCAGCCTCCAGTGTGTGGTACGAGTAGATGGGTCCCTTCCTCTTGCAGCCAATTGTGCGAGGGTGGACGCAAATGGGTCCCCTCCCCCTTTGCAGCTGACAGGTACGCGGGATGATTAATGGGTCCCCTCCCCTTGCAGCGGCCAGGTAGCCGCGACTATAGTATAGGGTTCCCTCCCCTTGCAACCGCCAGAAGTGCGGGATAGATGTGATCCACTCCTGGGTCCCGCCCCCTTGCCAGCCACCAGTACCCCACGAGAGTAGATTGGGTTCCCCTCCTTTTGCGCCGCCAGATATCCGTGCGAGATAATGGTCCCCTCCCCCTTGCACCGATAGGTTCGCGGATGAGTGATTGGTTCCCCTCCCCCTTGCAGTCTGACGGAGGTAACACAGGACTGATTAGATAGGTCCCCTCCCCTTGCGCTTCCAGGTACCCGTGACATAGATGGCAACACTTTTCCCCTTGCAACCGCTAGGGTGGTGGGACGATAATGGGCCCCTTCCTACTTGTGCGCGTAGAGGTGGGCAGAATGAGCCAGATGGGTCCCCTCCCCCTTTGCAGCTGAACAGGTACGCGGACAAATAGATGGGTCCCCCCCCATTGTCAGCCGCCAGTGCGTCGTGACTATGTAGATGGGTCCCCTCCCTCTTGCTGCCGACAGGTATCCGCGACGATAGATGGGTCACCCCTCCCCCCTTGCCTATAGGTGCGCGGGAGAGTAAATGGGTCCCCTCCCCTTGCAGCTGACAGTACCACAGAGTTAGATAGGTCCACTCCCCTTGCAAGGCACTGTCCCGACAAAAAAAAGGTCAGACCGTACGGTGAGGAACATAGGGCCACATAAGCGCCGCGCACAAACGCTCAGTTTTGGGGCGTGAAGATGGAAGATGGGTCCCAGGAAACTATGCTAGAAGGGCAGCAGACCGAAAGGGTGCGGCAGAATGAGCAAGATGGGTCCCCTCCCCCTTTGCAGCTGACAGTACATCAGGGACGATTAGATAGTCCCCTCCCCTTGCAGCTGCCAGGTACTCGTGACGAGTAGATGGGTCCACTTCCCCTTGCAAACCCGCTGCGTGTGTGGTACACGTAATGGGTCACCTCCTCTTGGCGCCGTAGGTGCGCGGATGAGCAATGGGTCCCCTCCCTTTTGCAGCTGACAATACGTGGGACGATGTATATGGCTCCCTACGAGGCCGCAAGACAAAAGAAGGGGGGCGGTCTCCTCCCCTTGATGCGACAGGGCCCAGGTGACCGGAGCGGGCGGGGTCACCGCTAGTGTGGGGACGACTGGTAGATGGGAAGGTTCGAACACCTCACGCAGGGGTGGAACCTCTTGGCAGCCAATAGGTGCGTCGGATGAGCAATGGTGGGTCCCCTTCACCCCTTTTAGCAGCTTGACAGGTCCAGCGCGGGATGCTTAGTATGGTCCCCTCCCCCGTCCGTGATTGCGACAAAAAAAGCGTGTGCTGAGGGCCGAGGTTAAGCGTCGACGAGTAGATAGGGTCCCTCCCCCGTTGCAACCCTGCCAGAAGTGGTGGGGAAGAAGATGGATCCACTCCCTGGTTTTCCCCTCAACGGGCAAACCAGGACTTGCATGCCAGACCGAAGTACCAACCGTCGTGAAAAGAGATTGGTTGCTGAGGCCCCTCCTCTACCTTGGCCCTGAGGCCACGCGGTATCCTACGAGTAGATGTGTCCCCTCCCCCTTGCAAACCGCCAGTGCGTTGCGGGATGAAGCTATGGGTTCCCTCCCCTTGCAGCCGGCCAGGTACCGTGACGAGTCGATGGGTCCCCGTCCCGATCCACTCCCCCTTGCAGCTGGCAGGTACGTGCGACGAGTAGAATGGGTCCCCCTCCCTCTTTGCGGCAGCACCAGGTACACAAACAACCCGCTAAGAGTAGATATGGGTCCCCTCCCCCTTTGCAACCGCCAGGCGGGCGGGATGAGTATGATGGGTTTTTCCCCCCCCTTGCAGCCTCCCAGGCGCGGACGATAGATGGGTTCCCCTCCCGGATCCACTCCCCTTGCAGCTTCCAGGTATCAGTGCTCGCGAGTAGATGGGGTCTCCCTGCCCTTGCAGAGTGCAGCCGCCAGATATCCTCCATAGATGGGTCCCCCCTCCCCTTGCAGCCGATAGGTGCTGCGGGATGAGTATGGTCCCCTCCCCTTTTGTCAGCTGAACGGTACACAGGACAATTAGATAGGTCCCCTCCCCTTGCAAGCTGCCAGGTAACCGGTCTATGAGTAGATGGTCCACTTCCCCTTGCACCGCTAGGTGAGTGGGACTGGGAGAGCGTAGATGGGGGGTCCCCTGTCCTCTTGCATGCCGAGGCGGGGCTGCTCCCGTCCCAGAATGATTCATATGGGTCCCCTCCCCCTTTGGCACGGTACGGGTACTTGAGACAAATGAGGGTCCCCTCCCCATTCAAGCCCCATGTGCGCTGGACGTAGTAGATGGGTCCCCTCCCTCTTTTGCTTGCCATCGACAAGGTATCCCGCGACGATATAGTGGTCCCCTCCCCCTTCAGCTATAGGTGCACGGGAAATGATAATGGGTCCCCTATCCCCCTTTGGCAGCTGACAGTGCACATGACGATTAGATAGGTCCCCTCCCCCTTGCACGCTGCCATGTACTCGTGACAGTAAGATGCGGTCCACCTTCCCCTTGCAACCTGCTAGGTGTATGGGACGAGTAGATGGTCCCCTTCCTTCATTGGCAAGCCGTAGTAGGTGCGCTGGGATAGATTCAGATTGTCGCCTGCCCCCTTTTCATGCAGGACTGGTAACGTTTCTGATACGTATGAAATGCGGATTGGTGGTCCCCTACCGGTTTTTCTCACTCCCCCCTTGCCTGGCCTGCCAGAGGTGTTGTGGACTGAGTCAGATTGGTTCCCCTTGAATCCTTTTGCAGCCGGATAGGTGTCGTGGGGAGAGTTAGATGGGTCCCCCTCCCGGGTACCCCTTCCCCCTTGCAGAGCCGCCAGTACGGTGTGACTAATAGATGGGTACCGCCTCCTGGTCCACTTCCCGCTTTGGCCGTTGCCAGTACGTGCGACTGGGTATATGTGGTCCCCCCCTCCCTCTGCGTCTTGCATCGGCGCGAGATAGCTGCTTCGACGAGTAGATGGTGTCCCTCTCCCCCGTTGCGCCGATAGGGTGCGCGGATGAGTAGAGGGTCCCTCTTCCCTTGCAGCTGATCTGTTCGCTCTGCGCGGATGAGTTAATGGTCCCTTCCTCTTGCCTGACCGGTACGTTCGGGATCTGATTAATGAGGTCGCCCTCCCTCCATTGCGCCGGGCAGTGCGCGGGACGATAGATTGGGTCCCATCCCTCTTGCAGCCACCAGGTGCGCCATCCATGCACGACGAGTAGATGGGTCCCCCTCCCCTTGCCATGATAGGTGCGTGGATGATAAAATGGGTCCCCTCCCCCTTTGCAGCTGACAGGTAACACGGACAATTGATGGGTTTCCCCTCCCACTTGAGCTGCCAGGTACCGTGATAGTAGATTGGGGTCCTCTTGCCCCTATAAGTCAACCCGCCAGTGTGTGGGACTGCGTAATGGTCCCTTTCACCATCTTGCAGCCGATATGTCGTGGGCATGAGCAGATGGGTCCCACTCCCCCTTTGCAGCTGACACGTATGCGGTACTATTAGATGGTCCCCTCCCCCTTGCACCACCGCAGGTGTGGGACGATGTAGATGGGTCCCCCTTCCCTCTTGCAGCCGTAGGTGGCGCAGGGATAGCAAATGGGTCCCCCCTCCCCTTTGCAGCTGACAGGTACGCGGGATGAGTAGATGTGTCCCCTCCCCATTTGCAGCTACAGGTACGCGGATGATTAGATGGGTCCCCTCCCCCTTGCAGCGGCCAGGTAAGCGCGACGAGTAGATAGGTCCCCCTCCCCCTTGCTACCGCCAGGGAGTGCGGGATGATAGATGGAATGTCCCTCCCGGGTCCCCTCCCCCCTTGCAGCCACCAGGTACCCGCGAAGATAGATGGGTCCCCTCCCTCTTGCAGCCGCAAGGTATCCATGACGAGTAGATGGGTTCCCCTCCCCCTTGCGCCGAATATAGCGCGGGATGAGTAGATGGTCCCCTCCCCCTTTTGAAGCTGACCGGTACGCGGGAGACGATTAGATGGGTCCCTCCCCCTTGCAGATTCCAGGTACGCGCGACGAGTAATGGGTCCCCCCCAATTGTAACCGCCAGACGTATGGATAAGTAGAATGGTCCCCTCCCCTTGCAGCCCGCCCCAGGTACGCGTGACGACTAGATGGGTCTTCTCCCGGGTCCACTCCCCCTGCAGCGGCAGGTAAGTGCGACAGTATGGGTCCCCTCCCTTGCAGCCGCCAGATACCGCGACGAGTAGATGGGTCCCCTCCCCCTTGCAGCGCCGATAATTGCGCGGGATGAGTAGATGTGTCCCCTCCCCTTTGCAGCTGACAGGTACGCGGGACATTAGATGGGTCCCCTCCCCCATTGCAGCCGCCAGTTGCGCGGGACGAGTGATGGGTCCCCTCCCTCTTGCTGCCCGACAGGTATCCGCGATGAGTAGATGTCCCTCCCCCTTGCAGCTGATAGGTGCGCGGAATGAGTAAATGGTCCCTCCCCCTTTGCACTGACAGGTACATGGGACGATTAGATAGTCCCCTCCCCCTTGCAGCTGCCAGGTACCTCGTGATGAGTAATGGGTCCACTTCCCCTGGCAACACCGCTAGGTGTGTGGGCAAGTAGATGGGTCCCCTCCTCTCTTGCAGTTGGGTGTGCAGGATGAGCAGATGGGTCCCCTCCTTTTGCAGCTGACAAGTACGTGGGACGATTAGATGGCTCCCCTCCCGGGTCTCCTCCCTTGCAGCCTCCAGGTGTGTGGGGACGAGTCGATGGTGTCCCCTTCCTCTTGCAGCAATAGGTGCGCGGGATGAGCAAATGGGTCCCCTCCCCCCTTTGGGGGGGCAGCTGACAGGTAACGGCGGGTGATTAGATGGGTCCCCTCCCCCTTGCAGCGGCCAGGTAAGCGCGACGATTGAGATGGTCCCCTCCCCCCCCTTGCAACCGCCAGAATTGCGGGACTAGTAGATGGATTCCACTCCTGGTCCCCTCCCCCTGCAGCCACCCAGTACCCCTCGAAGATGTGATGGTCCCCTCCCTTTGGCAGCCCCAGATATGCCGTGACGAGTAGCTGGGCCCCCTCCCCCTTGCAGCCGATAGGTGCGCGGGATGATAGATTTCCCCTCCCCCTTGCCGCTGACAGGTACACAGGACGATTAGATAGGTCCCCTCCCCCTTCGCAGCTGCCAGGTAAACCCGTGACAAGATGGGTACACTTCCCCTGTTCAACCGCCGCAGGTGTGTGGGCAAGTAGAGGGGTCCCCTTCCTCTTGCAGTCCGATAGGTGTGCCGGACTGAGCAGATGGGTCCCCCTCCCTTTTGCAGCTGACAAACGTGGACGATTAGATGGCTCCCCCTGGAGTACCTCCTCCCCCTTGCGCAATCCTCCAGTGGTGTGGGACGAGTAGATGCGTGTCCCCTTCTGCTCTTGGCAGCCAATAGGTGCGCGGGATGAGCAATGGGTCCCTCCCCCTTTGCAGCTGACAGTGACGCGGGATGATTAGATGGGTCCCCTCCCCCTTGCAGCGGCCAGTGTAAGCGCGACGAGTAATAGGAGGTCCCCCTCCCCCGTGCAAACCGCCAGAAGTGCGGGATGATGATGAATCCCCTCCTGGGTCCCCCCCCTTGCAGCCACCGGTACCGCGAAGAGTAGAGGGTCCCCTCCCTTGCACCGCCAGATATCCTTGGACGATAGATGGGTCCCCTCCCCTGCAGCCGATATGTGCGCGGGATGAGTAGATGTGTTCCCCTCCCCCCCTTTGCAGCTGACAGGTACACAGGACGATTAGATATGGTCCCCTCCCCCTTGCAGCTCCAGGTACCCGTGACGAGTAGATGGGTACACTTCCCCTTGCAACCGCTAGGTTGTGTGGGACGAGTAGATGGGTCCCCTTCCTCTTGCAGCCGAGAGGTGCGCAGAATGACAGATGGGTCCCCTCCCCCTTTGCAGCTGACGGTACGCGGACAAATAGATGTGGCCCCTCCCCATTCTGAGCCGCCAGGTTGCGCGGGACAGTAGATGGGTCCCCTCCCTCTTGCTGCCGCAGGTACCCGACGAGTAAGATGGGTCCCCTCCCCTCCCCCTTGCAGCTGATAGGTGCGCGGGATGAGTAATGGGGTCCCCTCCCCCTTTAGCACTGACAGGACACAGGACGATTATATAGGTCCCCTCCCCCGTGCAGCTGCCCAGGTCCCCCGTGACGAGTATATGGGTCCACTTCCCCTTGCAACAACCGCTAGGTGTGGTGGGATGAGTAATTGGTCCCCTTCCTCTTGCAGCCGAAAGGGTGCGCAGAATGAGCAGATGGGTCCCCTCCCCCTTTGCAGCTGACAGGTACACAGGACGATTAGATAGGTCCCCTCCCCCTTGCAGCTGCCAGGTACTCGTGACGAGTAGATGGGTCCACTTCCCCTTGCAACCGCTAGGTGTGGGGACAAGTAGATGGGTCCCCTTCCTCTTGCAGCCGATAGGTGCCAGGATGAGCAGATGGTCCCCTCCCTTTTGCACTGACAAGTACGTGGGACGATTAGAGGCTCCCCTCCCGGGTCTCCTCCCCCTTGGCAGCCTCCAGTGGTGTGGAACGAGTAGATGGTCCCCTTCCTCTTGCAGCCAATAGGTCGCGGGAATGACAAATGGGTCCCCTCCCCTTTGCAGCTGACAGTACGCGGGATGATTAGATGGGTCCCTCCCCCTTGCAGCGGCCAGGTAAGCGCGACGAGTAGATAGAGTCCCCTCCCCCTGCAACCGCCAGAAGTGGCGGGATGAATAGATGGATCCACTCCTGGGTCCCCTCCCCCTTGCACCACCAGGGTACCCGTGAATATTAGATGGGTCCCTCCCTCTTGCAGCCGCCAGGTATCCGTGACGAGTAGATGGGTCCCCTCCCCTTGCAAACCACCGCCAAGGCGTGCGGGAGAGTAGATGGGGGTCCCCCCCTTGCAGCGCCATGTACGCGTGACGATTGGTAGATGGGTCCCCTCCCGGATCCACTCCCCCTTGCAGCTGCCAGGTACGTGCGACGAGTAGATGGGTCCCCTCCCTCTTGCAGCCACCAGATACCCGCGAAGAGTAGATGGGTCCCCTCCCCCTTGCAACCGCCAGGCGTGCGGGATGAGTAGATGGGTTCCCTCCCCCTTGCAGCCCCAGTGACGCGTGACGAGTTAGATGGTCCCCTCCCGGATCCACTCCCCTTTGCAGCTGCCAGTACGTGCGACGAGTAGATGGGTCCCCTCCCTCTTGCAGCCGCCAGATATCCGCGACGAGTAGATGGGTCCCCTCCCCTTGCAGCCGATAGGTGCGCGGGATGAGTAGATGTGTCCCCTCCCCCTTTGCAGCTGACAGGTACACAGGACAATTAGATAGGTCCCCTCCCCCTTGCAGCTGCCAGGTACCACCGTGATGAGTAGATGGGTCCACTTCCCCTTGCAACCGCTAGGTGTGTGGGACGAGTAGATGGGGTCCCCCCTTCCTCTTGCAGCCGAGAGGTGCGCAGAATGAGGCAGATGGGTCCCCTCCCCCTTTGCAGCTGACAGGTACCGGGACAAATGATGGGTCCCCCCCCTTGCAGCCGCCAGGTGCGCGGGACGAGTAGATGGGTCCCCTCCCTCTTGCTGCCGACAGGTATCCCCGACAGTAATGGGTCCCCTCCCCCTTGGCAGCTGTAGTGCACGGGATGAGTTAAATGGGTCCCTCCCCCTTTGCAGCTGACGGCCCATGGGACGATTAGATAGGTCCCCTCCCCCTTGCAGCTGCCAGGTACTCGTTGACGAGTAGAGGGGCCACTTCCCCTTGCAACCGCTAGGTGTATGGGACGAGTAGATGGGTCCCCCTTCCTCTTCAGGCCGATAGGTGCGGCGGGATGAGCAGATGGGTCCCTCCCCCCCTTTGCAGCTGATAGGTACGCGGGACGATTGGATTGGTCCCCTACCGGTTCTTTTTCTCCGATCCCCCTTGCCGCGCGTCCGGCCTAGGTTGATGGGACGGTAATGGGTTCCCCTTCCTCTTTGCACCGATAGGTTGTGGATGAGTAGATGGGTCCCCTCCCGGTCCCCTCCCCCCTTGCAGCCGCCAGGTACGTGGTGACTAATATGGGTCCCCCTCCTGGGTCCACTTCCCCTTGCCGTGCCAGGTACGTGCGACGGATATGGGTCCCCTCCCTCTTGCAGCCGCCAGATATCTGCGTACGAGTAGATTGTCCCCTCCCCCTTGCAGCCGAAGGTCGCGGATGAGAGATGGGTCCCCTCTCCCCTTGCAGCTGAATCTGTGCGGCGGGGAGGAGTAGATGGGTCCCCTTCCCCCTTTGCAGCTGACAGACGCGGACTTAGATGGTCCCCTCCCCATTGCACGCCAGGACCACGTGCCGGGATCGAGTAGATGGGTCCTCCCCTTTGCAACGCACCAGGTATCCACGACGTAGATGGGTCCCCTCTCCCCTTGCAGCTGATAGGTGCGTGGGATGAGTAAATGTGTCCCCTCCCCCTTTGCAGCTGAACATGTCCGGGACATTAGATAGTCCCTCCCCCTTGGCCACTGCCGTACCCGTGATGAGTAGATGGTCCTCTTCCCCCTTGCAACCCGCCAGTGGGTGTGGGACGAGTAGATGGGTCCCTTCTCTTGCAGCCGATAGGTGCGTGGGATGAGCATGGGGTCCCCTCCCCCCTTGCAGCTCTGACAGGTAGTCGGGACGATTGATGGGTTCCCCTCCCCCTTTGCAGCAACCAGTTGGTGTGGGACGAGGTAGATGTGCCCCTTCCTCTTGCAGCGATAGTTGCGCGGGATGAGCAATGGGTCCCTCCCCTTTGCAGCTGACAGGTACCGGGATGAGTAGATGTGTCCCCTCCCCATTTCGACTGACAGGTACCGCGGGATGATTAGATTGGTCCCCTCCCCCTTGCAGCAGGGCCAGATAGCGCGAAGAGTAGATAGGTCCCCTCCCCCTTGCAAACCGCCAGAAGTGCGGGATGAGTAGATGGATCCCCTCCCGGTCCCCCTCCCCTTGCAGCCACCAGGTACCCGCGAAGATTAGATGGGTCCCCTCCCTCTTGCAGCCGCAAGGTTACCATGGACGAGTAGATTGTTTCCCTCCCCCTTGCAGCCGATATAGCGCGGGATGAGTAGATGGGTCCCCTCCCCCTTTGAGCTGACCTGGTACGCGGGACATTAGATGGTCCCCCTCCCCCTTGCAGATTCCAGGTACGCTCGAGACGAGTAGATGGGTCCCCTCCCAATTGTACCCGCCAGGGTATGGGAATAGTAGATGGGTCCCCTCCCCCTTGCAGCCGCCGGTTACGCGGACGAGTAGATGGGTCTTCTCCCGGTTCCACTCCCCCTTGCAGCGGCAGGTAATGTGCGACAAGTAATGGGTCCCCTCCTCCCTGCAGCCGCCAGATATCCGCACGAGTAGATGGGGTCCCCCCCCCTTGCAGCCGATAATTGCGGCGGATGAGTAGATGTGTCCCCTCCCCTTTGCAGCTGACAGGTACGCGGGACGATTAATGGGTCCCCTCCCCATCAGGCCGCCAGGTGCGCGGGACAGTTGATGGGTCCCCTCCCTCTTGCTGCCGACAGTATCCGCGAGTGAGTGAATGGGTCCCCTCCCCCTTGCAGCTGATAGGTGCGCGGGATGAGTAAATGGGTCCCCTCCCCCTTTGCAGCTGACAGGTACATGGGACGATTAGTATGGTCCCCCCCCTTGCAATCTGCCAGGTACTCGTGATGAGTAGATGGGTCCCACTTCCCCTTGCAACCGCTATGTGTGCGGACAAGTAGATGGTTCCCCTTCCTCTTGCAGTTATAGGTGTGCAGGATGAGCAGCATGGGTCCCCTCCCTTTTGCAGCTGACAAGTACGTGGGACGATTAGATGGCTCCCCCCTCCCGGGTCTCCTCCCCCTTGCAGCCTCCAGGTGTGTGGGACGAGTAGATGGGTCCCCTTCCTCTTGCAGCCAATTGTGCGCGGGATGAGCAAATGGGTCCCCTCCCCCTTTGCAGCTGACAGGTACGCGGATGATTAATGGGTCCCCTCCCCCTTGCAGCGCCAGGTAAGGCGCGACGAGGTAGATAGGTCCCTCCCCCTTGCAACCGCCAGAAGTGCGGATGAGTAGATGGATCCCTCCTGGGTCCCCTCCCCCTTGCAGCCACCAGGTACCCGCGAATAGAGTGGGTCCCTCCCTCTTTGCAGCCGCCAATATCCGTGACGAGTAGATGGGTCCCCTCCCCCTTGCCAGCGATAGGTGCGCGGATGAGTAGATGTGTGTCCCCTCCCCTTTTGCAGCTGACAGGTCACAGGACGATTAGATAGGTCCCCTCCCCCCTTGCGCTGCCAGTACCCGTGACGAGTAGATGGGTCCACTTCCCCTTGCAACCGCTAGGTGTGTGGGACGAGTAGATGGGTCCCCTTCCTCTTGTCAGCCGAATGGTGCGAGAATGAGCAGATGGTTCCCCTCCCCCTTTGCAGCTGACAGTTACGCGGGACAAATAGAGTGGGTCCCCTCCCCATTGCAGCCGCCAGTGCGCGCGGGACGAGTAGATGGGTCCCCTCCCTCTGCTGCCGACAGTTATCCGCACGAGTAGATGGGTCCCCTCCCCCTTGCAGCTGATCGGTGCGCGGGATTGAGTAAATGTTCCCCTCCCCCTTTGCAGCTGACAGGTACACAGGACGATTAGATAGGTCCCCCTCCCCCTTGCAGCTGCCAGGTCCCCAGTGACGAGTAGATGTTCCACTTCCCTTGCAACCGCTAGGTGTGTGGGACGAGTAGATGTGTCCCCTTCCTCTTGCAGCCGAGAAGGTGCGCAGAATGAGCAGATGGGTCCCCTCCCCCTTTGCAGCTGACAGGTACGCGGGACGATTAGATGGGTCCCCTACCTGTTCTCCTTCCCACTTTGCCGCGCAGGTGTGTGGGACGAGTAGATGGTCCCCTTCCTCTTGCGCCTATAGGGTGTGTGGGAATGAGTAGATGGATCCCCTCCTGGGTCCCCTCGCCTTGCAGCCACCAGGTACCGCTGAAGAGTAGATTGGTCCCCTCCCTCTTGCAAGCCGCCATATCCGCATTAGTAGAGGGTCCCCTCCCCCTTGCAGCGCGATAGGTGGCCGGGATGATTAGATTGTCCCCTCCCCCTTTGCAGCTGACAGGTACGCGGGATGATGAAAATGGGTCCCCTCCCCCTTGCAGCGCCGGTAAGCGCGACGAGTAGATAGGTCCCCTCCCCCTTGCAACCGCCAGAATGGCGGATGAGTAGTGGATCCACTCCTGGGTCCCCTCCCCCTTGCAGCCACCAGGTACCCCGCGAAGAGTAGAATGGGTCCCCTCCCTCTTGCAGCCGCCAATCCGTGACGAGTAGATGGGTCCCTCCCCCTTGCCAGCCGATAGGTGCGCGGATAGTAGATTTTCCCCCCCCTTTGCGCTGACAGGTACACAGGACGATTAGATAGGTCCCCTCCCCCTTGCGCTGCCAGGTACCCGTGACGAGTAGATGTTCCACTTCCCCTTGCAACCGTAGGTTGTGGGACGAGTGATGGGTCCCCTTCCTCTTGCAGCCGAAGGTTGCGCAGAATGAGCAGATGGGTCCCCTCCCCCTTTGCAGCTGACAGGTACTCGGAGCCAAATAGATGGGTCCCCTCCCCATTGCAGCCGCCAGGTGCGCGGGATGAGTAGATGGGTCCCCTCCCTCTTGCTGCCGACAGGTATCCCGACGATTAGATGGGTCCCCTCCCCCTTGCAGCTGATAGGTGCGCGGGATGAGTAAATGGGTCCCCTCCCCCTTTGCAGCTGACAGGTACACAGGACGATTAGATAGGTCCCCTCCCCTTGCAGCTGCCAGGTCCCCGTGACGAGTAGATGGGTCCACTTCCCCTTGCAACCGCTAGGTGTGTGGGCTGATAGATGTTCCCCTTCCTCTTGCAGCCGAAGTGCCGCAATGAATCAGATGGGTCCCCTCCCCTTTGCAGCTGACAGGTACGCGGGACGATTAGTGGGTCCCCTACCTGTTCTCCTTCCCACTTGCCCGCCGCCTGTGTGTGGACAGTAGATGGGTCCCCTTCCTCTTGCAGCCTATAGGTGTGTGGATATAGTGTGATCCCCTCCTGGGTCCCCTCCGCCTTGCAGCCACCAGGTACCCGCGAAGAGTAGATTGGTCCCCTCCCTCTTGCAGCCTCCTCCAGATATCATCCGCAATGATTAATGGGCCCCTCCCCTTGCAGCCGATAGGTGCGCGGATGAGTAGATGTGTCCCCTCCCCCTTTGCAGCTACCGTACCGGGATGATAGATGGGTCCCCTCCCCCTGCAGCGGCCAGGTAAGCGCGACAGTAGTAGGTCCCCTCCCCCTTGCACCGCCGAGAAGTGCGGGATGAGTAGATGGATCCCCTCCCGGGTTCCCCTCCCCCTTGCAGCCACCAGGTACCACGCGAGAGAGAATGGGTCCCCTCCCTCTTGGCTGCCGCAAGGTACCCATGACGAGTAGATGGGTTCCTCCCCCCTTGCAGCCGATATATGCGCGGGATGAGTAGATGGGTCCCCTCCCCCTTTGAAGCTGACCGGTACGGGACAATTAGATGGTCCCCCCTCCCCTTGCAGCTCCAGGTACGCGACGAGTAATATGGGTCCCCTCCCCCTTGCAACCGCCAGCGTGTGGGGATGAGTAGATGGGTCCCCTCCCCCTTGAGCTGCCAGGTCCCCTTGAATGAGTAGATGGGTCCATTCCCCTGGCAACCGCTAGGTGTGTGGGACGAGTAGATGGGTCCCCTTCCTCTTCAGCCGATAGGTGCGTCAGAATATAGCAGATGGGTCCCCTCCCCCTTTGCCTGACAGGTACGGCGGCACATTAGATGGGTCCCCTACCTGTCCTCCTCCCACTTGCCGCCGCAGTGTGTGGGACGAGTAGATGGTTGTCCCTTCCTCTTGCCCGATAGGTGCGCGGGGATGAGCAAATGGGTCCCCTCCCCTTTGCAGCTGACAGGTACGCGTATTATTAGACGGGGTCCCCTCCCCCTTGCAGCGGCCATTAAGCGCGCCGAGTATATAGGTCCCCTCCCCTTGCAACCGCCAGAAGTGCGGGATGAGTAGATGGATCCCCTCCCGTTTCCCCTCCCCCTTGCAGCCACCAGGTACCCGCGAAGAGTAGATGGGTCCCCTCCCTCTTGCAGCTGCCAGGTATCCGTGATGAGTAGATGGGGTCCCTCCCCTTCTCACCGTTATAGTCCGGTATGTGCGCTGGATGAGTAGATGGGTCCCCTCCCCCTTTGTAGCTTACCGGTACGCGGGACGATTAGATGGTCCCCTCCCACTTGCAGCTGCCAGGTACGCGACGAGTAATGGGGTTCCCCTCCCCCTTGCAACCGCCAGGTGTGCGGGATATAGATGGGTTCCCTCCCCCTTGCAGCCGCCAGGTACGCGTGACGAGTAGATGGGTCCCCTCCCGGATCCACTCCCCCTTGCAGCTGCAGGTTACGTCGCCGAGTAGATGGGTCCCCTCCCTCTTGCAGCCACAGATATCCGCGACGGTAGATGGGTCCCCTCCCCCTTGCACGATAGGTGCGCTTGATGAGTAGATGTGTCCCCTCCCCTTTGCGCAGCTGACAGGTACACAGGACGTTAGATAGGTCCCCTCCCCCTTGCAGCGCAGGTACCCGTGACGGTGATGGGGTCCACTTCCCCTTGCAACCGCTAGGTGTGTGGGACGAGTAGATGGTTCCCCTTCCTCTGCACCCGAGAGGTGCGCAGATTGAGCAGATGGGTCCCCTCCCCCTTTGCGCGCTGCAGTACCGGGACCATTAATGGTCCCCTCCCCATTGCAGCGCCAGGTGCGCGGGACGAGTAGATGGGCCCCTCCCTCTTGCTTCCAACAGGTATCCAGCGACGAGTAGATGGGTCCCCTCCCCCTTTCGAGCTGATATTGCGCGGGATGAGTAAATGGGTCCCCTCCCCTTTGCAGCTGACAGGACACAGGACGATTAGATAGGTCCCCTCCCCCTTGCAGCTGCGTCCCCGTTGACGATTAGATGGGTCCACTTCCCCTTGCAACCGCTAGGTGTGTGGACGAGTAGATGGTCCCCTTCCTCTTTGCAGCCGAGGTTGCGCAGAATGGCAGATGGCCCCCCCCCCCCCTTTGCAGCTGAAAGGTACGCGGGACGATTAGATGGGGTCCCCTACCGGTTCTCCTCCCCCCCTTGCCGCCGCCAGTTGTGTGGACGAGTAGATGGTTCCCTCCTCTTCAGCAGCCGATAGGTTGTGGGATGAGTAAGATGGTCCCCGTCCCGGGTCCCCTCCCCCTTCAGCCACCAGGTACGGGTGACGAATAGCTGGTCCCCTCCCGGGTCCACTTCCCCTTGCCGTCCCAAGGTACATGCGACGGGGTATATGGGTCCCCTCCCTCTTGCAGCCGCCAGAATATCTGCGACGAGTAGATGGGTTCCCCTCCCCCTTGCAGCCGATAGGTGCGCTGGTAGGAGTAGGGTCCCCTCTCCCTTGCCGCGATCTGTGCGCGGGATTGATGTAGTGGTCCCTTCCCCCTTTCAGCTGACAGGTACGCGGGACGATTAGATGGGTCCCCCCCCATTGCGCCGCCAGGTGCGCGGGACGAGTAAGATGGGTCCCATTCCCCTCTTGCAGCCACCAGGTATCCACACGAGTAGATGGGTCCCCTCCCCCTTGCCAGCTGATAGGTGCGTGGGATGAGTAAACGGTCCCCTCCCCCTTTGCAGCGACAGGTAACACGGGACAATTAAATAGGTCCCCTCCCCCTTGCAGCGCACCAGGGTACCCGTGTGATGTAGTAGATGGGTCCTCTTCCCCTTGCAACCGCCAGGTGTGTGGGACGAGTAGATGGGTCCCCTTCCTCTTGCAGCCGATAGGTGCGCAGGATGAGCAGATGGGTCCCCTCCCTTTGCAGTGACAAGTACGTGGGACGATTAGATGGCTCCCCTCCCGGGTCTCCTCCCCCTTGCAGCCTCCAGGTGGTGTGGGACGAGTAGATGGGTCCCCTCCTCTTGTGCATCCAATAGGTGCGCGGGATGAGCAAATGGTCCCCCCTCCCCTTTGTCAGAGCTGACAGGTACGTCGGGATGATTAGATGGGTCCCTCCCCCTTGCAGCGGCCAGTAAGCGCGACGAGTAGATATGTCCCCTCCCCCCCTTGCAACCGCCAGAAGTGCGGGATGAATAGATGAGATCCACTCCTGGGTCCCCCTCCCCCTTGCAGCCACCAGGAACCCGTGAAGAGTAGATGGGTTTCCCCGCTCCCTCTGCAGCCGGCCAGTATCCGGACGCGTAGAGGGTTTTTCCCTTCCCCCTTTCTGCTGCCGTCTGTGCACTGGGAATTAGTAGATGGGTCCCCTCCCCCCCCTTTTGTAGCTGAACCGGTACGGGACCGATTAGATGGTCCCCTCCCCCTTGCAGCCGACAGGTATTCCGGAACGATTGATGGGTCCCCCCCCATTGCAGCACAAGTGTTTGGGGGGGTCCGAGTAGATGGGTCCCCTTCCACGCTGCAGAGCCGTATAGGTGCGCGGTAATGACAAATGGGTCCCCTCGCCCCTTTGCAGCTGACGGTAACTCGGGATGAGTAGATGGGTCCCCATCCCTCTTGCAACCCCAAGTATCCGCAACCGAGTAGATGGGTCCCCTCCCCTTGCAGCTATAGGTGCGCGGGTTGAAGTAAATG
>JAACNH010001226.1:0-78851 GCA_019447015.1 Hymenochirus boettgeri
TTGACCTCAGTTCCTGTTAATTCTACCAATTGTTGGGGGTGGGGCTTTGACCTCACTTCCTGTTAATTCTACCAATTGTTGGGGGTGGGGCTTTGACCTCACTTCCTGTTAATTTTACCAATTGTTGGGGGTGGGGCTTTGACCTCACTTCCTGTTAATTCTTTACATAGTAACATAGTATTGGAGGTTGTATAAAGACATACGTCCATCTAGTCCAACCTTTATACCCTACCCATAATGTCTGTATAACAGTTACATAGTAACATAGTATTGGAGGTTGTATAAAGACATACGTCCATCTCTGATGTGACCCAGTAGACACTTAAGATGACCACACATCATACAATCTTAATCAGATTAACGACCAATGTAGTAATTAATAGTTGACCCTGGAGATTGGCTGATGTGGGGCAGGTACACAATTATCTAATAGAAATCTTACTTTGCCACTTACCCCAGGATGGCATAGGAGAGATACTCTGGGAGGTCGAATGGAAACTCCACTCGCCAGTTTGTACTAAAAAGGATGGCCACAGTCTCTACAGAGAAGGGGGAACAGAGAGAGGTTAGGGGTGGGAAATGTCGGGGACGTGGTGGCACCTGTCTGGGTGAATACATAGAAGGGTAAAACGATCTGTCAGGACTTACCTCTCTCACGGTTAATTACAGCCAAGAGACGGAACATTAGAGCCGCACACGTGGCAGCAAAGAATCCGCGCCAGTAATTCCGCACACCAAAGTGAGTAGCGGTGGCTTCCACACTGAACAGAACCCCTGAAAGGACACACACGGTCAACAAGGTCTGATCTGTTGGAAGTGGGAATATAAAATGTACATCACAGAACTTACCTCCTACAGGGGCCACAAAACAGCAAGCGACCCCCACAGCAGCTCCGGCAACCAATAGATCATATTTACGGCTTGGATTCTAAAAATGACAACTAGCATTAATATGTGACTCCTCCTCTTCACAGTGACCCCTCCTCCTTAGTGACCCCTCCTCCTCACAGTGACTCCTCCTCCTCAAAGTGACCCCTCCTCCTCAGTGACCCCTCCTCCTCAGTGACCCCTCCTCCTCCTCACAGTGACTTCTCCTCCTCCTCACAGTGACATCTCCTCCTCACAGTGTCTGCTTCTACTCATGGGGTGAAGGGGCATACCATATACACCAGACCTGGTAAAATTAAGGTTCGGGGGCCACCTGTGGCCCTTTAGCTGCCGCTGACTGGCCCCTGAATACTTAAACCCCCAAAAAATAACTGAATTTTATGGAATAGATCTAAAATGTTGCACACGTTCTATTACAAATTACAGCAAATAAAAAAACATGCAATGAATCAGGGATATTCATTTCATCTGTTTATAAAATCCAGTTTTGCGATCTCCATAATGAGAACTGAGTTAAACCTATTGGCCTGGCCCTCATGCAGCCCCCTGAGAAATTTAATTGCCCCCCTTATACACAGTTTCTCTACAGCATTTACCTCCTTTGCCCCAACAAGCTTCACCATCACCTTTCCTAGCTGTGTAGCCAAAATGGTTCCCATGTGGACAAACGGGCCCTATGAAGAGGATGATTATAATTAGATACAATATAATAATTAGATATTATAATTAGATACAATATAATTAGATATAATATAATAATTAGATATAATATAATTAGATATAATATAATTAGATATAATATAATTAGATATTATAAGTCCTCTGATATGACCTATTAGTGAACAATGCACCAGAGAGTTCACTAATGTACCACTCACACTCACAATGGGGAAACTAATATGTACCATTAAAACTCACTGAGGGCAACTTGTATGTACCAGTCACTGTAGGCAAATTTGTATGTACCAGTCACTGTGGGCAAACTTGTATGTACCAGTCACACTGTGGGCAAATTTGTATATACCAGTCACTGTGGGCAAGCCTGTATGTACCAGTCACACTGTGGGCAAATTTGTATATACCAGTCACTGGGGCAAACCTGTATGTACCAGTTACTGTAGGCAAACTTGTATGAACCAGTCACAGTAGGCAAACTTGTATGTACCAGTCACAGTAGGCAAACTTGTATGTACCAGTCGCTGTAGGCAAACTTGTATGTACCAGTCACACTGTGGGCAAATTTGTATATAACAGTCACTGTTGGCAAGCCTGTATGTGCCAGTCACACTGTGGGCAAACATATATATCAGTCACTGTGGCAAAATTGTACGTACCAGCCATTGTAGGTAAACTAACAGCATCTGGAGGACTGAACTAACATCTATCTCAGCCTGTCTATCCAGATCGGACTTTATCTCTTTCATTGGAGCCCAGCTTTGGCTATGGCTTGTTGAGGTCTTGTGGATGCTGGCGTGGTGGACTAACTAAACTGGAGGGCCAATTTGACACTGGCTTGTGAACTGGAGAACTGACTTGACATTGGCTGGTGAACTGGAGGGCTGGCCTAGCAGTGTCTGCTGAACTGGAGGGTTGATCTATTGAACTGGAGGGCTGAACTAACAGTGTTCTCTGAACTGGAGGCCTGGAGAATTTAACAGCCACTGTTAGGCCAGACCTCCAGTTCACCAGCCTATGTCAAGTCAGTTCTCCAGTTCACCAGCCAGTGTCAAATTGGCCCTCCAGTTTAGTTAGTCCACCACGCCAACGTCCACAAGACACACCCACCTCCACAAGCCATTGCCACTTTTTTTCAGCGTGTGTTCTATCATGCATTGGTTATACCAGTGTATATGACCCAGTGTGTACTATATGTGCTATAACTATGTGTTGCTTCAATATGTTTATGGTACAATGTGCATGTAAATTCTTGCAGGTACTTACCATGAAAGGTAGATAGAGATTTTGGAGGTGTGGTGCAAAAATCGTAATCGTCATCACCCTCTGTAAAATGAACAGCTTGAGGAACAATGGGAATCGGTACTGGAACTACAAGGAAAGAGTTGGGTTACATTCCAAATCTGGATAGACAGACTGGGGAGTCACATTGGTACATGGATAGAAAATTGGTTAATGAATAGGATGCAGAGAGTAGTTGTTAATGGGGCTTCATCATTATGGACTAAAGTGCTAAGTGGGGTGCCACAGGGTTCTGTGTTGGGGCCGCTTCTATTTAATCTATTTATTAATGATTTGGAAGTGGGTATTGTCAGCAAGGTTTCTGTGTTTGCTGACAACACAAAACTTTGTCGACCATTAAAAACTTCAGAGGATGTGCAATCGTTACAGGGGGATCTAGATAGATTGTCACATTGGGCTGCTAAGTGGCAGATGAGATTCAATGTTGATAAATGGAAGGTGATGCATTTTGGACTTAAAAATCCTTGTGCTGCTTACACTATAAATGGCTCTGTGTTAAGTGAATTCCTGTTGGAAAGGGATCTTGGAGTTTTGGTGGATAACAAACTTAAAGGTAGCAAGCAGTGCCAGGCGGCAACAGCCAGAGCCAGCATGGTATTGTCTTGTATAAAGAGAGGTATGGATTCAAGGGAGGAAAATGTAATTCTCCCTCTTTACAAAGCATTGGTAAGGCCTCATTTGGAATATGCAGTGCAATTTTGGAATCCTGTGTACAAAAAGGACATCTTTGAAATGGAAAGGGTTCAGAGAAGGGCAACTAAATTAGTAAGGGGATTGGGGGAGCTTGAATATGAAGAGAGACTGGAAAAGTTACAATTATGTACGCTGGAGAAAAGGCGCTTGCGTGGGGATATGATTACTGTGTATAAATACATTAACGGGCCATACAATAAACTATCTGGGGCATTGTTTTTGGTAGGGGCAAAAAGTGCATTTACCGCCTGTTCTTCAGTATGACAGTAAAAAACAAAGTTACGATGGACCCTTTAAGAACCTCAGGACATCTTGGCCACTTCTAATGGATCCAAACAAAACTAAAATCATTTAATGTTCTAAAATTAAAAGAAAAATTTAACATATTCTCCCTTCTTGGCAAAGTATCTTCTACCCAATCATACTCTATGGAATTGAAATACCTCTCATCCATCCAGACCAATCAAAATTAGAATTCCGCCCAAAGGTACTACTCCATTTGGGATTCTGTAAGCTCCCTCTCCATTTCGTCACTACAAACGTTGCTTGTTGGGCTGAGCTGGGCACATTCCCATTGCTGATTGAGAAGCTATAACTGTGTTCTGGGCTCACCTACCGAACATTAACTCATCTCATCCTAAAGCTTTACAATGGAGACCAGGAATAGCCATGAAAGGTCTAATCAGCCCCTGCTAACCCTGCTCAAGCCTCATCATCCACAATGACGACTAAATAAGATTGTGTGGATGAGTAAAAGGCTACGGTGTAAAATCAGGTTAAACCCAAACCTTCCGATTTGCTATCGGGTCAATTATCCGGGGCCTGCGCCGTTTTGTATTTACGCACATGGGCACCCAATGTAATACCCCAAGCGTAATTAAGTATTCCCTCTCCCTGTATGTGCCCACAGCATAGAGTGAGCAATACTATCATTATTGTTATAGTTGTTAATTAAGTTATTGTCTGCGGTGATGATTATCCCCACTGTGGAATAGCGACACCGTGTTTAATAACAATACTCGTACTAGCGTTAATAATGGATGACTATCTGTCATCACCAACAGCAATCCTTATAAATACCGGTGGTTTGCTGCCCGCCAGATGTTTAAACCTTTCAGAAAAAACAAAGGACAGACTGTGAATGCTGGGAGTTGCAGTGAATGCTGGGAGTTGCAGTGAATGCTGGGAGTTGAAGGGAATGCTGGGAGTTGTAGTGAATGCTGGGAGTTGTAGTGAATGCTGGGAGTTGTAGTGAATGCTTGGGGGTTGCAGTGAATGCTGGGAGTTGCAGTTAATGCTGGGAGTTGTAGTGAAAGCTGGGAGTTGTAGTGAATGCTGTGGGTTGCAGTGAATGCTGGGAGTTGCAGTAAATGCTGGGAGTTGCAGTGAATGCTGGGAGTTGTAGTGAATGCTGGGAGTTGTAGTGAATAGTTTGGGTTGCAGTGATGCTGGGAGTTGTATCTACACAATACAGGGTTAACCTTGCTGAGGGGAAGATAGATACAAATGAATTTCCTTTCTTACCTGGCTGTTTGATCCCAGTGGTAATGGACACATTGTATTCATTGTTGTGTGATGGGAAGAACTGTTGGACTCTGGACGAGATACTATGAAATCAGATATCAAATTATTGAATGTACTAAAAAAGCACTATGGGTGATAAATGGAACGGGTGTGTAAGTATTATTTATACCCATTATATTATAGATCTAAACATATACAGGGAGATTCAATAAAGGTTTTTATCGTTAAAAATGGTGCTAATTTTGCCCCAAACAATCAGATGATATTTAACATTTAAAAGCTAATATCTGATGGTCGGGGAAAAATTAGCACCTTTTTAACGATGAACTTTCATTAAATCTCCCTGATGGCATCTAGCTGTAACATGATCTAATCAACATGGATTTATGGAAGTCAATCTTGTCAAACAAACTTGCTTGTTTTTTGAAGAAGTTTGGGAAAGTTCTCATCCATCCAGGTCACGGTATATCTGTAATATTCATCCATCCAGGTCACGGTATATCTGTAATATTCATCCATCCAGGTCACGGTATATCTGTAATATCATTCATCCAGGTCACGGTATATCTGTAATATTCATCCATCCAGGTCACGGTATATCTGTAATATTCATCCATCCAGGTCACGGTATATCTGTAATATTCATCCATCCAGGTCACGGTATATCTGTAATTCTCCATCCAGGTCCAGCGTATATCTGTAATATTCATCCATCCAGGTCACGATATATCTGTAATATTCATCCATCCAGGTCACGGTATATCTGTAATATCATCCATCCGTCCGGTTCTGTATCATCCATCCAGGTCACGATATATCTGTAATATTCATCCATCAGGTCACGGTATACAGAATATTCATCCATCCAGGTCACGATATATCGGTAATATTCATCCATCCAGATCACGGTTATATCTGTAATATTCATCCATCCAGGTCACGGTATATCTGTAATATTCATCCATCCAGGTCACGGTATATCTGTATATTCATCCATCCAGGTCACGGGTATATCTGTATATTCATCACCAGGTCACGGTATATCTGTAATATTCATCCATCCAGGTCACTATACGTAACATCCAGCACGGTTATCTGTAATATCATTCACCAGGTCACGGTATATCGTAATATCATCATCCAGGTCACGGTTTATCTGTAATATTCATTCATCCAGGTCACGGTATATCTGTAATATTATCATCCAGGTCACAGTATATCTGTAATTTCATCCATCAGGTCACAGTATATCTGTATATCATTATCCAGGTTACAGTAATCTGTAATATTCATCCATCCAGGTCACGGTATATCTGTAATATTCATTCACCCAGGTCACGGATATCTGTAATATTCATTCAACCCAGGTCACGGTATATCTGTAATAATCATCCATCCAGGTCACGGTATAATCTGTAATATTCATCATCAGGTCACGGTATATCTGTACTATCATCCATCCAGGTCACGGTATATCTGTAATATTCATTCCAGGTCACGGATATCTGTAATATTCATTACCAGGTCACGGATTATCTGTAATAATCATCCATCCAGGTCACGGTAATCTGTAATATTCATTCATCCAGGTCACGGTATATCTGTAATATTCATTCATCCAGGTACGGTATATCTGTACTATTCATTCACCATCCAGGTCACGGTATATCTGTAATATTCATCCATCCAGGTCACGGTTATCTGTAATATTCATCCATCCAGGTCAAGGTAATCTGTACTATTCATCATCCAGGTCACGGTATATCGTATATGTACTATTCATTCATTCATCAGGTAGGTATATCTGTAATATTCAACATCCAGGTCACGTTATCTGTAATTATTCTCCTCCAGGTCACGGTATATCTGTAATATTCATTCATCCAGGTCACGGTATATCGTAATTCATCCATCCCCTCACGGTATTATCTGTAATTTCATCCCCTCCAGGTCACGGTATATCTGTAATATTCATCCATCCAGGTCACGGTATATCGTATATTCATTCATCCAGGGCACGGTATATCTGTAATATTCATCCATCCCGTCATCTGTATTCATCTGAATATTCATTCATCCAGGTCACGGTATATCTGTAATATTTCATCAATCGTCAGGTAGACGGCTATACTGAATATTCATCCATCCAGGTCACGGTGATATCTGTAATATTAATCCATCCAGGTCACGGTATATCTGTAATATTCATCCATCCAGGTCACGGTTATCTGTATATTCATTCATCCAGGTCACGGTATATCTGTAATATCATTCATCCAGGTACGGTATCTGAAATATTCATATCCAGGTCACGGTATATCTGTAATATTCATCCATCCAGGTCACGGTATATCTGTAATATTCTCATCCAGGTCACGGTATATTCTGTAATATTCATCCATCCAGGTCACGGTATATCTGTAATATTCATCCCCAGGTACGGTGGTATATCTGTAATATTCATTTCATCCGGTCACCGGTATATCTCGTAATATTCATCCATCCAGGTCACGGTATATCTGTAATATTCATCCATCCAGGTCACGGTATATCTGGTATATTCATCCATCAGGTCACGGTATACTGTAATATTCATCATCCAGGTCACGGTATATCTGTAATATTACCATCCAGGTCACGGTATAGATGTAATATTCATCCATCCAGGTCACGGGTTATTCTGTAATTCTATCCATCAGGATACGGTTATTATCTCGTATAATTCTCCATCCAGGTCACGGTATATTTTATGTAATATTCATCCATCCAGGTCACGTTATATCGTAATATTCATCCATCCAGGTCACGGTAATCTGTAATATTCATCCATCCAGGTCACGGTATATCTGTAATATTCATCCATCCAGGTCACGGTATATCTGTAATATTCATCCATCCAGGTCAGGTATATACTGTAATATTCATCCATCCAGGTCACGGTATATCTGTAATATTCATCCATCCGGTCACGGTATATCTGTAAATTCATCCATCCAGGTCCGGTTAATCTGTAATCATCATCACCAGGTCACGGTATATCTGTAATATTCATCCATCCAGGTCACGTATATCTGTAATATTATCCATCCAGGTCATGGTATATCTGTAATATTCATCCATCCAGGTCACGATATATCTGTAATATTCATCCATCCAGGTCACGGTATATCTGTAATATTCATCCATCCAGGTCACGGTATATCTGTAATATATAATCGGTATATAAGATCAAGGTGTCAGGGACCTCCATATAAGACCAAGGAGTCAGGGGCCCCCATATAAGATCAAGGTGTCAGGGACCTTCATATAAGATCAAGGTGTCAGGGACCTCCATATAAGATCAAGGTGTCAGGGACCTCCATATAAGATCGAGGTGTCAGGGACCTCCATAGTAAGGGTCAGGGACCTCAATTAAGACCAAGGTGTCGGACCTCTAATAGATCAGGTGTCGGGACCTCCATATAAGAACGGACTCAGAAGGTGTCGGGACCTCCATATAAGATCAAGGTGTGGGACTCATATAAGACCAGGTGTCAGGGACCTCATTAAGACCAAGGTGTCAGGGACCTCCTATAAGACCAAGGTGTCAGGGACCTCCATATAAGATCAAGGGGTCAGGGACCTCCATATAACAGTAAGGGGTCAGGTACCTCCATATAAGATCAAGGTGTCAGGGACCTTCATATAAGACCAAGGTGTCAGGGACCTCCATATAAGATCAAGGTGTCGGGACCTCCATATAAGACCAAGGTGTCAGGGACCTCCATATAAGAGCAAGGTGTCAGGGACCTCCATATAAGACCAAGGTGTCAGGGACCTCCATATAAGACCAAGGTGTCGGGATCTCCATATAAGATCAAGGTGTCAGGGACCTCCATAAACAGTAAGGGGTCAGGGACCTCCATATAAAACCAAGGTGTCGGGACCTCCATATAAGATCAAGGTGTCAGGGACCTCCATATAAGACCAAGGTGTCAGGGACCTCATATAAGACCAAGTGTCAGGGACCTCCATATAAGACCAAGGTGTCAGGGACCTCCATATAAGATCAAGGTGTCAGGGACCTCCATATAACAGTAAGGGGTCAGGGACCTCCATATAACAGCAAGGGGTCAGGACCTCCATATAACAGTAAGGGGTCAGGGACCCCATATAAGATCAAGGTGTCAGGGACCTCCATATAAGACCAAGGTGTCGGGACCTCCATATAAAGATCAAGGTGTCAGGGACCTCCATATAAGATCAAGGTGTCAGGGACCTCCATATAAGACCAAGGTGTCGGGACCTCCATTAAGATCAAGGTGTCAGGGACCTCCATATAAGACCAAGGTGGCAGGGACCTCCATATAAGATCAAGGTGTGGGACCTCCATATAAGATCAAGGTGTCAGGGACCTCCATATAAGATCAAGGTGTCAGGGACCTCCATATAAGATCAAGGTGTAGGGACCTCCATATAAGATCAAGGTGTCAGGGACCTCCATATAAGATCTATACGGTGTCAGGGCCTCCATATAAGACAAGGTGTCGGGACCTCCATTAAGATAAGGTGCGGGACCTTCCAGATCCAAGGTGTCAGGGATCATGATCAAGGTCGCCAGACGGTGTCGGGACCAAAAGAAGATCAGAGGTGTCGGGACCTCAATAAGATCAAAAGGTGTCAGGGACCTCCATATAAGATCAAGGTGTCATGGGACACTTGTAGTGGCATAAGATCAAGGTGGACCTCCAATAAGATCAAGGTTGTCGGGACCTCCATATAGACAAGGGTCAGGGACCTCCATATAAGATCAAGGTGTCAGGGACCTCCCATAAAGATCAAGGTGCAGGGACCTCCATTAAGACCAAGGTGTCAGGGACCTCCATAAGATCAAGATATCCGGAGGTGTCAGGGACCTCCATATAAGATCAAGGGGTCAGGGACCTCCATATAAGCCAAGGTTCAGGGACTCATATAAGATCAAGGTGTCAGGGACCTCCATATAAGATCAAGGTGTCAGGGACCTCCATATAAGATCAAGGTGTCAGGGACCTCCATATAAGATCAAGGGGTCAGGGACCACATATAAGACCAAGGTGTCAGGGACCTCCATATAAGATCAAGGTGTCAGGGACCTCCATATTACAGTAAGGGGTCAGGGACCTCCATATTAACAACAGCAGAGGGTAGGGACCCCATATAAGACCAGGTGCAGGCAGAGTAGACAAGTTAACTAAATTAATAATGGAGGGAAGTAGTGTGTGGTGCTGAATATGTAGGAGAGAGTGACATGTGCGTGGGGATATGATAATTATCCTATACAAATATATTATGTGGCAATACAATAAACTCTCTGGTCATTGTTCACTATAGGTCATATGCAGAGGACACGTGGACATCCTTTAAGTTGGAAGAAAGACGTTTCATCTTCGGTTGGAGAGGTTTCTCTGTACAGTGAGAAGGGTGACACTGTGGAACTGTCTTCCAGAGATATGGTGGTAATGGCCAAGTTCATTACATTACTGGATTAATACATATACTGTAGTTCTGGTTGGACAGGGTCTGAGTAATAGAATATGAGAAATTCATGGTTATTAAATATTGTGTTCTAGTTTGTGGGATATTTTAATGATTACTGGTATTAATACAAATACTGTAGTTCTGGTT
This sequence comes from Hymenochirus boettgeri, assembly GCA_019447015.1. Taxonomy (NCBI): domain Eukaryota; kingdom Metazoa; phylum Chordata; class Amphibia; order Anura; family Pipidae; genus Hymenochirus; species Hymenochirus boettgeri. The sequence continues at coordinate 10,729 of JAACNH010001226.1, forward strand.
GGTACGGGGATACTATATAATATTGGAATTACTGGTATTATACATATACGTGTTCTGGTTGGTACCGGTACTAATAATATTTAGAATTACTGGTTAATAATACAAACGTGTTCTGGTGTGGTCAGGGATACTATTATATTGGAATTACTGGTATTAATACATAACTGTAGTTCTGGTTGTACAGGGATACAGATAATATTGAGAATTACTGGTATTAATAATATAACTGTAGTTCTGGTTGGTCAGGATACTAATAATATTGAGATTACTGTTATCATATATACTGTGTTCTGGTTGTGTACGGTACTATATACTTGAGAATTACTGGTATTAATACATATACGTGTTCTGGTTGGTACAGGGATACTATGTAATATTGATACTGGTATTAATACATTACTGTAGTTCTGGTGTCCGGAGGATACTATAATATTGAGATTCTGGATTAATCACTTACTGTAGTTCTGGTTGGTACAGGGATCGGATGTAATATGAGAATTACTGGGTATAATACATATACTGTAGTTCTGGTTGGGTACAGGGATACTCTATAATATTGAGAATTACTGGTATAACTTATACTGTAGTTCTGGTTGGTACGGATACTATGTAATATTGAGAATTATGGTATTAATCACATACTGTAGTTCTGGTTGGTACGGAGGATATCTTATATGAGAATTCTGGTATTATACATTCTGTTAGTTCTGGGTGGTACAGGGATACTCTATAATATGAGAATTACTGGATTAATAATACTGTAGTTCGTTGGTGATACAGGGTATACTATATAATATTGAAATTACTGGTATTAAGTAATAACAAACTGAAAGCATCTGGGTCCTATATGTCGTTCTGGGTGGTATGGGTACTATGTAATATTGATGAATTACTGGGTATTAATACATATACTGTAGTATCTGGTTGGTCAGGGGGATACATATAATATGAGAATTACTGGTATTAATACAATCTGTAGTATCTGGTTGGGTACGAAGGATACTATATAATATTGAGAATACTGGTATTAAATACATTACTGTAAGTTCTGGTTGAGTATGGGATACTTGATAGTTATTGATAATCTTTGAGAGTAATCATTACTGTGACGACTAACTTATAATACTGATTACTCTGCTTTATATACTTAGTTCTGGTTGGGGTAAAGGACACATAGTATGTTGGGAATTAGCTAGTATCATACATTGCCTGTGCTTCTGGTTGATAATACGGGTCTAATATGGATACTGGTATCCTCTCATCTGGATAGTCTGTTGGCTCGGCCGATACTATGTATATTTGATTCTGGTATTATACTACTTTTCAGTTCCTAGGTTGGTACGTGGTGATACTATTAATATTGAGACATTCTGTATTCATACCATACTGTCGATCTGGTTGGTACGGGATCAATATTAATATGAGAATTACTGTGTTTCTCCTACACTGTGTTTTCTGGTTGGTATGGATCACTATAATATTGAGACTTACTGGTATTAATATACCTGTATTCCTGTGTGGATATTACTTTAGAATTCTGGTATCATTTACTGAGTTTGTCGGGATAGAGTTGGATACATATATCACAGATTAGAGAATTACTGGATATTACTTACATATTAATGTAGATCTGGTTGGTACGGGATGACTATATATACTTGGAGAATCTGGTTATTAATCACATATACTGTGTTCTGGTTGGTAGGGCGATACTCATATTAATATTGAGAATACTGGTAGTAATACATATTACTGTAGAGTCTGGTTGTAACGGGGATACTCTATAATCTGAGAAATAACTGGTGCTCTCCCCAGCCACATCCACTGGTAGTATTGGGTGTTCCGGATACGTCTCTAATATGGAGCTATGCGCATGTTCACTACATCTACCTGTTAGTTTAGGTGGTTGAGTTCACCGAGGCGCGGCAGATGACGCGATAAATATTGAGAGAATAACTGGCTATTATTACTATACTCTAGTTCTGTGTGGTCCGGGGCTGTCCTCTCATAATGATAATCCTACGGTTGTATTACTACATTATGACTGTCGGCTTCTGCGATCGATTGGGTATGGAGGGTACTCTATGTAATCTTGAGGAATATGGTATACAGGTACATATTTCCGCTGGTAGACTTGGGTTATCTGGTGGTCCAGGGATACTATTTACTATTAGGAATACTGGGTATTAATATCCATATACTGTAGTCTGGGTTGGTAATGGATAGATATAATATTGAGAATAGTACTGGTATTAATACATATACTGTGTAGTTCTGTTTGTATGGGTGGATATCGCTCTCGATCAGTGACGCCTGGACTTGGCTTACTCCATTTTACTGGTAGATGCTGGTTGGTAAGGCGGGTACTATCTAATCTTGCGCATGTGCGGTACTCGATGCACATTACTGTAGATCGGTTGTCGACGGGGGGCCTGGTGGTACGGATCCCATATGTAATCTTGTCCTCCTTCCCGTAGCGTATTACCTCCCTATCCTGTAGTTCTGGTCGGGTATGCTGGGGAACCTCTATCAATACTTCGAGAATTGAATGGTATTAATACATTTGTCTGTAGCTCTGTGTTGGTACGGGGATATAGTATCTATATGAGAGAGTACTGGGTATGCATCATATCCGGTAGTTCTGGGTTGTAGCAAGGGGATATCTCTCTTAATATTGAGAATTAACTGCTTATAAGTAGACAATACTGTAGGTCTTACGGTGGTACAGGGATACTATATAATATTGAGAATTACTGGTATTTATACATATACTGTAGTTCTGGTTGGTACAGGGATACTATATAATATTGAGAATTACTGGTATTAATGCATATAGATCTGGTTGATCCAGGGATACTTTCCGATTGCCGTTTGGAGTCAGGAAGGAATTTTCCCCCCTTTTTAGCTGGGTTTTTTTGCCTTCCTCTGGATCAACTGTTAGGTAGGGATAAAAATAAAAAAAAAGAGGGTGAATAGGTTGGACTTGATGGACGTATGTCTTTATTCAACCATAATTACTATGTTACTCCTGACCAGGTGTTGATTACATTGTAGCTTAGAAGTGTTCTTAAATTATCCAGGGTAAGGTGTCAAAACATTTTTATATAACATGATAACATTATTTAAAAATGTCTGTCCTTTTTCCTAAAAAATGCAGCTGAATCCTGACTAGGGATGGACCGGAAAGCTGATCCGAACCTGGTTTTGAGGCAGATTTCTGAGATCCACAGATATCAGATTTAGCGGATTTTCTGCTTTCTGGATTTTTTTAAAACCGCGTTAGAAATGTTTGAAAACGATGCAGCCACATTTGCCAAATTCACCAATGGCAGCTATTTCTATTAGTGCCAACCCCCTGGGTATGAAAGGCAACTCGACAGGCGCCATTTTGTCAGTTTGTTTGAGTTTAGTGGAGAAATTGCCTTGGAAATTGAAGGGTGGGTCAGTGTGTTTACCTGGGTCTGTGGGGATATCATTTTGCATTAATGAGTGTTAAAATAACTTTTTAATTATTTCATTTTTGACTTTAGTTACCCTTTAAATAGGGCTGTTCCAGAATAATAAATAACATTCTACATACATACATACTGTGGGTTAGCTGAGTGGCAAATCTAGTAAACGGCGGGTGTCTGACAATGCAGGATCCCTACAGACCTCACAACATTATAAAATGAAAAGATGGAAACACCAGGAGAAGAGATAGCAAATAGGTTACACCCATTTAAAAGACCATGTTTTGGAAACTACAACTCCCAGCATGCCTTGGTAGGAGAATGCAATCAAAGCATGCTGGGAGTTGAAGTTTAAAAGTTTGCCATCACTGCAATATAGGTTCTGGCACCAGCAGCCCCATAGATGAAGTTTATCAGTCCCTGTCAGTCCCTGTACACAGCAGTGAGTCAGAGGGTAACAATGTCCCCCCATGGATTCTCACAAGCAGAAATGGGATCAGTATAATTTACAGTTACTTCCACCTGCTCTGCTAGGGAGGATCACAGCACAGAAGAGCTACAAGTTCAGGGGAGGGGGCGGAGCTCTGCACTCTGATTGACAACAACAGAACTAAATGAAGTAAGGCATTGGACTGTAACTTAGGTGATTACTCGATTCACCACCAGATGGCAGCACACAGGTTAATTAACATAAAACATGTGAAAAAGGGGGGTACGGAGGCATTAAAAGTTGTAAAGTAGCCTATGCTCTTTTCCAGGTCCTTATAAGTGTTTTAAGTCTCATGGAAATTGTCAGTCAGGATAGAGAAATATATCTAATGGAAGCCAACAGACTCCTTTAAGATGATAAAACTTAAGGACCCTACTAATAACTTTAATGGGATTTTAATGAAATGACTAACTAACTTACAGATAGAAAACATCATATCAGAAAACAAATTAAAATTCATCTATTTTACCATCTTCCCAAATTACCCCAGATGAGACCGATCATTTCAGGCACTAATCGCCTAACTACTAACCTCTCTGGAGTCCTTTATAGCCCCTTTGGTCGAACATTTACCCTCCTATTTAAGGATACTGTAGAGGTTTTAAACTCCCCCAATGCCCTATTATGGAAATCCAGTTACCTTTGGATCACTTTGGATGTCAAATTCACTTTACTCTCTCATTCCCTATCCCCTATGCTAGCCCCACCCCAAATTTAAAAGAAGAGATAACTGGTGATATGGATATTAAAGTGGAGGCAAAATGGGTGGAATTAGGCAACAGGAAAGGGGGTAATGTCATTGTTGGTGTCTGCTATAAGCCGCCAAATGCTAGCAGAGAGGAGGTGAGTCAACTTCATATGCAGTTGGCAAGGGCTGCAAGTTTGGGGAGTGTGCTCATTATGGGGGACTTTTGTCACTGTGAGAACGGTAAAGCTATGGAACTGTCTTCCAGTGGACTTTGTTATGGCAGGTTCATTGGTCAGTTTAATAAAAAGCTGGATGAGTTTCTACAAACAAGGAATGTTACAAGTTACTGGGATTGATACATAAAGTAGAGTTGGGAAAGGGTTTGTCACTGTGAGAACGGTAAAGCTATGGAACTGTCTTCCAGTGGACGTTGTTATGGCAGGTTCATTGGTCAGTTTAATAAAAAGCTGGATGAGTTTCTACAAACAAGGAATATTACAAGTTACTGGGATTGATACATAAAGTAGAGTTGGGAAAGGGTTTGTCACTGTGAGAACGGTAAAGCTATGGCTATACTATACTGTACTATACTATACTATACTATACTGTACTGTACTGTACTATACTATACTGTACTGTACTGTACTATACTATACTATACTGTACTATACTATACTATACTATACTGTACTGTACTGTACTATACTATACTGTACTATACTATACTATACTATACTGTACTGTACTGTACTATACTATACTATACTGTACTATACTATACTGTACTATACTGTACTGTACTGTACTATACTGTACTGTACTGTACTATACTATACTGTACTGTACTATACTATACTATACTGTACTATACTATACTGTACTGTACTGTACTATACTATACTATACTATACTGTACTATACTATACTATACTATACTGTACTGTACTGTACTGTACTATACTATACTGTACTATACTATACTGTACTGTACTGTACTGTACTATACTATACTATATTGTGCTATACTATACTATACTATACTGTACTGTACTGTACTATACTATACTATACTGTACTGTACTGTACTATACTATACTGTACTGTACTATACTATACTGTACTATACTATACTATACTATACTGTACTGTACTGTACTATACTATACTATACTGTACTATACTATACTATACTGTACTGTACTGTACTGTACTGTACTATACTGTACTGTACTGTACTATACTATACTGTACTGTACTATACTATACTATACTGTACTATACTATACTATACTGTACTGTACTGTACTGTACTATACTGTACTATACTATACTATACTGTACTGTACTGTACTGTACTATACTGTACTGTACTGTACTATAGTTCTCACCTGTGAACAGGCAGGTCGGGTTAGGGTTAGGGTTAGTAAATATTCTCACCTGTGAACGATAGATAATGATTTCATGTAGTTTGTGCTATTCATTTGAAGCAACCAATGAGATGTCAGCTTTTTACTGGGTTACTGCAATTAAAAAACATCTGATTGGTCACTGAAGATTAATAGCACGGACAAACTTGCACCTGTTCCCAAGGGCTAGGCCACATGATCCGATCGCTTCAGGAACATTCAGATGCGCTACAGTGTGGCCTGAATTTGAATGATCGATCTTCTTCTTACCTCCGGGTGTTGATTTCACCGTTTCTCTTCGCTGGGTTGTTGACTCCAAGACCAACGACTCTTAAAACAAAAACGCAGAGTTAGAAACAGGAAGGGGCTGGTCCAATAAGAGGTGTAACTATTGCCAGCCAATCAGGCTCTGGCTTTTACTGGGCATACCCGTGTCTCGGTGTCTAACCAGGGCTGCTGGGTAAAGAATCATGATTTACTCACCATTTTATAAACTCTATCAGATACATGGGGACACCCACCTTATGGTTTTTATATATGTTTAAAGGGGAACTAAACAAAAAATCTTTAATCCCATAATCTGAATACATCCAAAAACCACCAATAAACAGTAAATGACATTAAAGTAAATGAAATGCCCCAAAGAACTGGATTAGATAACTGGGCACCGTCTGGACTCACCTGCTGCATTGCCTAATCTGGATTGTAACAGGATTGGCTACAAACAACTAGTGGGTGTGACCTGCTGATCTACTTGCAGTCTAGGATTGGATGTGTGCAAAGAACATAATGGGCATTGACCACACAGGAATGCTGGGAAATAAAACACAAACCAATATTAGAAATGTAAATTTCCCAGCACCCACATTAAAACCAGAGGTGAGACATCGATGGCTGTTTCATATGAAGGTGATCTGCCTTGTGATTCAGTTTTATTTTGATGCTTTAGGTGTCCTTTAAGTATTTTTGCACTTAAAAGGAGAACAATAGTGATTCCCACCCACCCCCTCCCAACAAAGTTACCCACGGTGCTAAAGCGCTTGGTCCTCACTCCCGGCTTTATTATGATTAATCCAAACAAAGATGTCAAACTTTGCTTTATGTGGCCACCTCCATCCATCCTTCATATGACAACCACACAGCGCATCTTCCTATTGGTCAGTTGGTGGGACTGAATAGGAAGTGGAACGAGACCGACGCACGAAGCAAAGTTTCACGGCTTCGTTCAAATTAATCAGGATAAACCCAGAGGTGAGGACCAAGCACTAAAGTCTTCTCTCGGGTACAAGTGACCTAGATGAGAAGAGGAGCAGGGCTGAGATAAATCTGGTTCTCCTTTAAATGTGTCTGTGTGACATTTCTGTAGCACTTTATTATGGATTGGTGTTTTCATCGAATCAACCTATGAAAAGGTTCTATACAGTTATTGTCTTTATTGTTAGGGTGGGAGTAGGCAGTGTGAGTGGGGGTCTGTATAGGAGATGGTTCTGTGATGGGTACAGGGTACGGACAGGGACATATGGGGACACTAGAGAGAAAGGTTTAAGGTGGGAGGAAGCAGTGTGAGGGGGGTCTGTATAGGAGATGGTTCTGTGATGGGTACAGGGTACGGACAGGACATAGGGGACACTAGAGAGAAAGGTATAAGGTGGAGGAAGCAGTGTGAGTGTGGGGGTCTGTATAGGAGATGGTTCCGTGATGGGTACAGGGTACGGACAGGGACATATGGGACACTAGAGAGAGGTTTAAGTGGTGGAAGAGAAGCAGTGTGAGTGGGGGTCTGATAGGAGATGGTTCTGTGATGGTACAGGTACGGACAGGGACATATGGGGACACTAGAGAGAAAGGTATAAGCTGGAGGAAGCAGTGTGAGTGGGGTTGTATAGGAGATGGTTTCTGTGAGGGTACAGGGTACGGACAGGGACATATGGGGACACTAGAGAGAAAGGTATAAGGTGGGAGGAAGCAGTGTGAGTGGGGGTCTGTATAGGAGATGGTTCTGTGATGGGTACAGGGTATGGACAGGGACATATGGGGACACTAGAGAGAAAGGTATAAGTGGAGGAAGCAGTGTGAGTGGGGGTCTGTATAGAGATGGTTCGTGATGGGTACAGGGTACGGACAGGGACATATGGGGACACTAGAGAGAGGTTTAGTGGAAGGAAGCAGTGTGAGTGGGGTCTGTATAGGAGATGGTTCTGTGATGGGTACAGGGTACGGACAGGGACATATGGGGACACTGAGAGAGAAAGGTATAAGGTAGAGGAAGCAGTGTGAGTGGGGGTCTGTATAGGAGATGGTTCTGTGATGGGTACAGGGTACGGACAGGGACATATGGGGACACTAGAGAGAAAGGTATAAGGTAGAGGAAGCAGTGTGAGTGGGGGTCTGTATAGGAGATGGTTCTGTGATGGGTACAGGGTATGGACAGGGACATATGGGGACACTAGAGAGAAAGGTATAAGGTGGGAGGAAGCAGTGTGAGTGGGGGTCTGTATAGGAGATGGTTCGTGATGGGTACAGGGTACGGACAGGGACATATGGGGACACTAAAGAGAGAAATGGTATAAGGTGGGAGGAAGCAGTGTGAGTGGGGGGTCTGTATAGAGATGGTTCCGTGATGGGTACGGGTACGGACAGGGACATATGGGGACACTAGAGAGAGTTTAAGGGGAAGGAAGCAGTGTGGGGGGGTCTGTATAGGAGATGGTTCTGTGATGGGTACAGGGTACGGACAGGGACAATAAATATACATGGGAGGAGAGGAAGGGAGTGGAGGGGGGGAAGGAGATGGGGGCGGAAGGACGGGGACACTAGAGAGAAAGGTATAAGGTGGAGGAAGCAGTGTGAGTGGGGGTCTGTATATGAGATGGTTCTGTGATGGGTACAGGGTACGGACAGGGACATATGGGGACACTAGAGAGAAAGGTATAAGGTGGGAGGAAGCAGTGTGAGTGGGGGGTCTGTATAGGAGATGGTTCTGTGATGGGTACAGGGTACGGACAGGGACATATGGGGACAACTAGAGAAAGGTATAAGGTGGGAGGAAGCAGTGTGAGTGGGGGGTCTGTAAGGAGATGGTCTGTGATGGGTACAGGGTACGGACAGGGACATATGGGGACACTAGAGAGAAAGGTATAAGGTGGAGGAAGCAGTGTGAGGGGGGGTCTGTATAGGAGATGGTTCTGTGATGGGACGGTACGGACAGGACATATGGGGACACTAGAGAAAGGTATAAGTGGGAGGAAGCAGTGTTAGTGGGGGTCTGATAGGAGATGTTTCTGATGGGTACAGGGTACGGACAGGACATATGGGGACACTAGAGAGAAGGTATAAGGTGGAGGAAGCAGTGTGAGTGGGGGGTTTTGTATAGGAGATGGTTCGTTGATGGGTACAGGGTACGGACAGGGACATATGGGGACACTAGAGAGAAAGGTATAAGTGGGAGGAAGCAGTGTTTAGTGGGGGTCTGTATAGGAGATGGTTTGTGGATGGGTACAGGGTCGGACAGGGACATATGGGGACACTAGAGAGGAAGGTATAAGGTGGAGGAGAAGCAGTGTGAGTGGGGGGTCTGTATAGGAGATGGTTCTGTGATGGGTACAGGGTAACGGACAGGGACAATGGGGACACTAGAGAGAAAGGTTTAAGGTGGGAGGAAGCAGTGTGAGTGGGGGTCTGTATAGGAGATGGTTCTGTGATGGGTACAGGGTACGGACAGGGACATATGGGGGACACTAGAGAGAAAGGTATAAGGTGAGAGGAAGCAGTGTGAGTGGGGGTCTGTATAGGAGATGGTTCTGTGATGGGTACAGGGTACGGACAGGGACATATGGGGACACTAAAGAGAAAGGTATAAGGTGGGAGGAAGCAGTGTGAGTGGGGGGTCTGTATAGGAGATGGTTCTGTGATGGGTACAGGGTATGGACAGGGACATATGGGGACACTAGAGAGAAAGGTATAAGGTGGGAGGAAGCAGTGTGAGTGGGGTCTGTATAGGAGCTGGTTCCGTGATGGGTACAGGGTACGGACAGGGACATATGGGGACACTAGACGTAGAGAGAAGGTATAAGGTGGGAGGAAGCAGTGTGAGTGGGGGGTTGTATAGGAGATGGTTCTTGTGGGTACAGGGTAGGACAGGGACATATGGGGACACTAGAGAGAGAAAGGTGATAAGGTGGGAGGAAGCAGTGTGAGGGGGGGGTCTGTATAGGAGATGGTTCGTGATGGGTACAGGGTACGGACAGGGACATATGGGGACACTAGAGAGAGGTTTAAGGTGGAAGAAGCAGTGGTGAGTGGGGCTGTATAGGAGATGGTTCTGTGATGGGTACAGGGTACGGACAGGGACATATGGGGACACTAGAGAGAAAGGATAAGCTGGAGGAAGCAGTGTGAGTGGGGGGTTGGATAGGAGATGGTTCTGTGATGGGTACAGGGTACGGACAGGGACTATGGGGACACTAGAGAGAAGGTATAAGGTAGGGAAAGCAGTGTGAGTGGGGGCTGTTGTATAGGACGATGGTTCTGTGATGGGTACAGGGTATGGACCGGGAAATATGGGGACACTAGAGAGAAAGGTATAAGGTGGGAGGAAGCAGTGTGAGTGGGGGTCTGTATAGAGATGGTTCTGTGATGGGTACAGGGTACGGACAGGGACATATGGGGACACTAGAGAGAAAGGTATAAGGTGGGAGGAAGCAGGTGTGAGTGGGTGGGGTCGTATGGAGATGGTTCCGTGTGGGTACAGGGTGAGGACAGGGAAATATGGGGACACTAGAGAGAGGTTAAGGTGGAAGGAAGCAGTGTGAGTGGGGGTTGTATAGGAGATGGTGTTCTGTGATGGGTACAGGGGCTACGGACAGGGACATATGGGGACACTAGAGAGAAAGGTATAAGGGGAGGAAGCAGTGTGAGTGGGGGTCGTTATATGAGATGGTTCTGTGATGGGTACAGGGTACGGACAGGGACATATGGAGACACTAGAGAAAAGAAGTATAAGGTGGGAGGAAGAAGCAGTGTGAGTGGGGGTTCTGTATAGGAGATGGTTCTGTGATGGGTACAGGTACGGACAGGGACATATGGGGACACTAGAGAGAAAGGTAAGGTGGGAGGAAGCAGTGTGATGGGGGGGTGTACAGGGATGGATTCTGTGATGGGTACAGGGTACGGACAGGGACATATGGGGACACTAGAGAGAAAGGTATTATAAGGTGAGGGAGCAGTGTGAGTGGGGGGTCTGTATAGGAGATGGTTCTGTGATGGGTACAGGGTACGGACAGGGACATATGGGGACACTGAGAGAGAAAGGTATAGGAGAGGGGAGGAAGCAGGGTGTGGGGGTCTGTATAGGAGATGGTTCTGGAGGGTACAGGGTACGGACAGGGAATATGGGGACACTAGAGAGAAAGGTATAAGGTGGAGGAAGCAGTGTGAGTGGGGGGTCTGTATAGGAGATGGTTCTGTGATGGGTACAGGGTACGGACAGGGACATATGGGGACATAGAGAGAAAGGTATAATGGGGGAGGGACGCAGGTTAGTGGGGGTCTGTTATAGGAGATGGTTCTGTGATGGGTACAGGGTACGGACAGGGACATATGGGGACACTAGAGAGAAAGTATAAGGTGGAGGAAGCGTGTGTGAGTGGGGGGTCTGTATAGGAGATGGTTCTGTGATGGGTACAGGGTACGGACAGGGACATATGGGGACCTAGAGAGAAAGTTTAAGGTGGGAGAAGCAGTGTGAGGGGGGTCTGTATAGGAGATGGTTCTGTGATGGGTACAGGGTTACGGACAGGGACATTATGGGGACACTAGAGGAAAGGTTATAAGGTGTGAGGAAGCAGTGTGAGTGGGGGGTCTGTATAGGAGAGGTTCTGTGATGGGTACAGGGTACGGACAGGGACATATGGGGACACTAGAGAGAGAAAGGTTTAAGGTGGGAGGAAGCAGTGTGAGTGGGGTCTGTATAGGAGATGGTTCTGTGATGGGTACAGGGTACGGACAGGGAACATTGGGGACACTAGAGAGAAAGTATAAGGTGGGAGGAGGAAGCAGTGTGAGGGGGGGTCTGTTGTATAGGAGATGGTTCTGTGATGGGTACCAGGGTAGGACAGGGACATATGGGGACACTAGAGAGAAAGGTATAGGTGGGAGGAAGCAGTGTGAGTGGGGGGGTCTGTATAGGAGATAGTTCTGTGATGGGTACAGGGTATGGACAGGGACATTTGGGGACACTAGAGAGAAAGGTATAAGGTGGGAGGAAGCAGTGTGAGTGGGGTCTGTTTAGGAGAAATTTATACGTAAATGCAAACTAAAGCTTCATTCCTGTGATGACAAACCTGTGTATACGGCACCTTTGTTTATAAACCAAGCAATGCTATGCCTAACATTGAATGTGCTAGTCTAGACTTTTTGAGAAAACTGTTATTGAACAGGTCCAACAAGCTTGGACACATGGCAAAAGCAATGCACAGTCTCATCTGTCAGACAATGAGGCTATTTATGATATCATTATACGCTCAGCAGACAAATGATGTCATGGATAGAGAGACCTATGAGAATGAGGTCATGGATAGGCAGATCTATGAGAATGAGGTCATGGATAGGCAGATCTATGAGAATGAGGTTTCTAGCCAATTGCAAATTGAAACACACTACAACACATGACCTCACACATACCATAAAGTCACAGATTGACTCCATGATAGAGGAAGCATACAGTAACAACATAATTACCTCGGGGATCAGGGATTACTTGACCACCCCTCACCCACGTATCCCTATACTATACTGGCTCTCAAAGATTTATAAAACCCTTAACAATCCTGGATGCCCCATAGTGTCAGGTCTGGGCTCAGTGCTTGAACCACTTTCTAAATTTGTAGACCATTAATTACAGCCCATAGTACGTAACATCAAATCTTGTCTAAAAGATACCACTGACCTCCTTAAACAGTTAAACGACCTGACCGTACAAAGTCCTGACACTTTTATGGTAACCATTGACATCCAACGCCTATATACATCTATACCCAACAGGAGGGCATCCTAGCTGTGGTTAGGGTTAGGGTAATCTGATTGGTTAATGTAAAGCAAGTATTAAAAATTGACCAATCAGAAACGGATTATGGATTTCTGCAAACCTATATAAAGAGGAGCTTTCCGCCGCGGAACTCAGATGCCATTGCAGTAGATGGCTGAAGAAAGAAGAAAGAAGCAGCTGGCAACATCGGCTCTGCTGAGGCCGGCGGTGCCAGCAGGCTCACTGGCGGCCGCAGTGAGTCTGCCTGGCATCGGCGACCTGAGTGGGGTTGGTGTCGCCAGCCCGAAGACGTCGCGTCGGATCAAGACGCCAGCAACATCGGCCTCGTTGAGGTCACCGGCGCCCGCCGGGGGTACCCCTGGCGGCCGCAGGGGTACCTCTCGGGGGTCGGCGGCCTTGGCGGAGCTGGTGTCGCCGGGACTGGACCGGTTCGAGCTGCGGGACCCCCGCCAAAGGCACTTGTCAGTGCCGCAAGGGCCCTTATAAGGGCCGGGGAGGGGGGGTCCCGGTTCGAGCTGCGGGACCCCCTTAGCCCCAAAAGGCCCTTCTCAGGGCCCCGCTGGAGGGAGCCTCCACCCCTCCCAGCGGCCGGGGCGGGAGCGGCCGGGGCGGGGGGCTTGGAGGGGTTGCCGGGGAGGGGGTGCGCGGCGGGTGGTCGCGACCACCTGCTGCGGCCCCTTCCCGGCAGCCCCTCCTAGCCTCCCGTTCCGAGATTGCCGCGAGCGGGGAACGGGCTGGGAGGGGCTGCTGGGAAGCGGCGGCGGGTGGTCGCCGCCACGGGGGGTGTGGGCGGGGTGGGCGTATGCCCCGCCCCCTTAGTAGAGGCGTCGGGAAGGGATTTTAAGTCCCTTCGCGGCGATACTATACAGTATCGCCGCGAAGGGGCTTAAAATTACCGCAGCACATTGCGACCGCGATGCATATCGCGAAAAAGCGCTCGCCGTTATAAATACGGCGATAGCGCTATTTTCGCGGCCACGATTTGCGGCGGTAATTTTTTGGCGCTATTATCGTTGCTTTATAAATATGTCCCTATGTGATTTGCAATACCTCACATGTTGTATACATGCTAAAATGCCCCTGCGGCAAAGCATACGTAGGACAGTCTGCACAGAATCAGTGAACACGGGGGTTACATCCGCAACTTCACACCAGACGTGTATTCTGATACCACTGTTTCCAGGCACTGAGTCAGGTAATAGCCATGCCCAACTTAAATGGCTAGTCCTTGAGACGATCAAACCACATCCCCGTGGTGGGGATATCACTAAATCTGTGTGGATTAAAAGATTAAATACGCTGAAACCGATGGGTTTAAACGATAATGTCAATATTGCCTGTTTTAACTGAACGTTCTTCTATTCTAATTCACTCTTTGTTTTCTTTTCAGATATTGAAAGTCTTCTTATGACATAGTCGGTTTCATAGCGGATAAGACTATATACTATGGTTATGTTACAGTTACAGTTCCTTATGACATAGTCGGTTTCATAGTGGATAAGACTATCTATGGTTATGTTACGGTACAGTTCCTTATGACATAGTCGGTTTCATAGGGATAAGACTATATACTATGGTTATGTTACAGTTACAGTTCCTTATGACATAGTCGGTTTCATAGCGGATAAGACTATATACTGTGGTTATGTTACGGTTACAGTTCCTTATGACATAGTCGGTTTCATAGCGGATAAGACTATATACTATGGTTATGTTACGGTTACAGTTCCTTATGACATAGTCGGTTTCATAGTGGATAGGACTATATACTATGGTTATGTTACGGTTACAGTTCCTTATGACATAGTCGGTTTCATAGTGGATAAGATTATATACTATGGTTATGTTACGGTTACTTACACAGACATATTATGTTGTCTTTATTGTTATTCTATTGTATACAATCTTGCCTTTTGCCTTGTTGGATGTACTATACATGCCCAGATGGACTTCATCATCGCTGTGTTTGGACACACCATACCAGCCGCTATTTATCTACTCATGTTTCTCCATAGGCCCTGGATGGGCAATATGTGGGGCTTTCTACTTGTGTCAAACTTTGATGTCTTTCATTTACTGGTAGATACCAGTACTAACTATGGACTATCTTTAGAAGGACTTCATTACCCATGAGCCACTAAGACCCCTGTGGAGTCGTGGGATTATACTTTTGTGCATTGTTATATGTGCACTAGTGAGATTGTTTGGGCCTTACCACATGCATACTGTTCTCACTTCCTATTAATTCTACCAATTTTTGGGGGTGGGGCTTTGGCCTCACTTCCTGTTAATTCTACCAATTGTTGGGGGTGGGGCTTTGACCTCACTTCCTGTTAATTCTCCAAGTGTGGGGGTGGGGCTAGACCTCACTTCCTGTAATTTACCAATTGTGTGGGTGGGGCTTTGACCTCACTTCCTGTTAATTTTACCAATGTGTGGGGGTGGGGCTTTGACCTCACTTCCTGTTAATTTACCAAACCGTTGGGAGTGGGGCTTTGTTGCCTCACTTCCTGTTAATTCTACCAATTGTTGGGGGTGGGGCTTTGACCTCACTTCCTGTTAATTCTACCAATTGTTGGGGGTGGGGCTTTGACCTCACTTCCTGTTAATTCTACCAATTGTTGGGGGTGGGGCTTTGACCTCACTTCCTGTTAATTCTTTTTAATAAAATGAAAAATTCACATTTAAAAAATTATGTAACTCTTAACTCAACCGTGTTTTATTAGATTGGTGCTCTTACAGTTTTGAGAACTTTCTTTACAGAGAGTAAAAAAGAAATATGTAAATCACATGTTGTGGATGATTCTATTTTTGTAATGCATATTATGTTATGTGATTAATTTATAGAAAATTTAATTCAGCAAACACGGATTATCATTTTTTCAATTAGATTTAGGTCTGATTATCTATAAGTACATTTGAAAACTATTCTAAACTTTACGTTTTGGAGAAAAATAGAAATTAGATATAGAAAAATGATTCTTATTGTTTTAATAAAATGAAAATATTTCACATTAAAACAAATGATGTAACTCTTAAACTCACTGTTTATTAGAGGGGGCTCTACAGTTTTTTTGATGGAACTTTTTCTTACAGAGAGTAAAAGAAATATGTAAATCACATCGTGTGGATGATTCTATTGTGTAATTATATTATTTACGGATTAATTATAGGACAAATGAATTCAGCACACACTTGCTTAGATTTTTTTCAGAGTATGTCTGTATTATACTAAGTAATTTAAAAACATAGTTCTAAAACTTTACTTTTTGGAGAAAAATATAGAAATTAGATTATGGAAAATGATCTTATGTTGTTACAAAAATGAAAATATTCACATTGTAAAACAAATAGAACTCCTTAAACTCATCCTGTTTTATTCGCATGGTGGACTTCTACAGTTTTGATGGAACTTTTTCTTTACAGAGAGTAAAAAGAAATATGTACAATCACATTTGGGATGCTTCTATTTTTGTAATGCAATTATTTACTGTGATTAATTTAGAGCAAATTTAATTCAGCAACACGGATTATCATTTTCCGTTTAGATTTATGCTGATATTAACTAAAGTACATTTGGAAACATTCTTAACTTTACTTTTGGAGAAAAGATAGAAATTGATAATGAAAGATGGCTGCTTATGTTTTTAATAAATGAAAAATTCAATTTAAAACAAATTATGTAATCTTAAAACTCACTGTTATTAGATGGGGGCTCTACAGCTTTTTGATGGAATTCTTGTCTTACAGAGAGTAAAAAGAAATATGTAAATCACACTTGTGGCATGATTTATTTTGTAAAAAAATTATATTATACTGTTGATTAATTTATAGACAAAATAGGAATTCAGCAAACACGCTTTGATATTTTTTCAATGATTTATAAGTCAGATCATCATTAATACCATTAAAAAACTATTCTAAAATTACTTTTGGGGAAAATATAGAAAATTAGAAGTATGAAAAGATCTTTTGTTTTAAAAAAATGAAAATATAACATTTTAAACAATTATGTAAATCTTAAACCACATGTTTTATTAGATAGTGGTTCTAAGTTTTTGATGTATGTCTTTTGGAGAGTAAAAAGAAATATGTAATCACACTGTGGATGATTTATTGTGTAATATATTATTTACTGTGATTAATTTATAGACAAATTAACTTGCGCAACACGGATTATCATTTTTTCAGATTATGGTCTGATTATCTATTAAGTACATTTGAAAACTATTCTAAACTTACTTTTTGGAGAGAATATAGAAATTAGAATATTGAAATGATATGGTTTTAATAAATGAAAATATTCACATTTATAAACAAAATGTAACTTAAACTCAACTGTTTATTAGGATAGTGGCTCTCTACAGTTTTGATGGAACTTTTTCTTAACGAGAGTAAAAAGAAATATGTAAATCACATTGTGGATTGATTCTATTTTTGTAATTGCTATTATTTACTGTGATTAATTTTAGGAACAAATTAATAGCAACACGGATTATAATTTTTTTTCAGATTATGCTGCTTATCTACAAGTACATTTAACAAACAAAATTCTAAACTTAATTTTGGAGAGAAAATTATAGAAAGTTATTATATGAAATAGATCTTATGTTTTTAATAAAGTGAAAATATTCACATTTAAAACAAATTATGTAAACTCTAATCTCACTGTTTCTTAGATGGGGGCTCTACAGGTTTTGATGGAACTTTTTCTTTAACAGAGAGTAAAAAGAAAGAAATTATGTAGAAATCACATTTGTGGATGATTCTATTTTGTAATGCTATTATTTACTGTGTATAATTTATAGACAAAAATTTTGCAATTCAGCACACGGATTATCATTTTTTAGATTTATGGCGATGTATCATACTAAGACAATTTGAAAATATTCAACTTTACATTTTGGAAACGAAAATAGAAATTAGATATATGAAAACGATCTTATGTTTTAATAAAATGAAAACTATCACCATTTTAAAACAATTATGTAACTCTTAAACTCACCGGTTTTTCGATGGGTACTACAGTTTTTGATGGAACTTTTTTCTTTTACAGAGAGTAAAAAGAAATATGTAAATCAACTTGGGGATTCTATTTTTGTAATATAGATATTTACGTGATTAATTATAGACAAATTGAATTCAGCAACAGGTTATCATTTTTTTCAGATTTTATGGGCCTGATATCTATTAAGTACATTGAAAACATATCGAAACTTTACTTTTTGGAGCAAATATAGAAATTAGATATATGAAATGTCTTATGGTTTTTAATAAATGAAATATTCAATTTAAACAAAATATGTAACTCGTAAAGCTCAACTGTTGTATGTTCGATGGTGGGGCTCTACAGGTTTTGATGGAACTTTTTCTTACAGAGAGTAAAAGAAAATATGTAAATCACATTGTGGATGATTCTATTTTTGTAATGCTTTATTTATGTGATTAATTGTATAGACAATTTAATCAGCAACACGCGGACTTATTCATTTTTCAGATTATGGCTGATTTGATATCATACTAAGTACATTTGAAAAATTATATAACTTTACTTTTTGAGAGAAAATATAGAATTAGACTATAGAACATGACTTATGTTTATAATAACATGAAAATCCACATTTTAAACAAAATTAGTAACTCCTTAAACTCAACGTTTATTAGAGTGGGGCTTCTACAGTTTTGATGGAACTTTTTATTACAGAGAGTAAAAGAAAATGTAAATACACTTGTGGTGATTAATCTTGTTGTAATTATATTATTACTTGTGATGAATTTATAGACAAATTGGGATTCAGCAACAAACTGCTTATGATTTTTTAAGTTATGTTGCGGATTATCTATTAAGGTATCATTTAAAAACATTCTAACTTAACTTTGTGGAGAAAAATATAGAAAGTAGATATATGAAGGATCTTATGTTTTTAAAAAAATTGAAAATATACATTTAAAAAAACAATATGTAACTCTTCAACTCATGTTTTATGTAGATAGTGCTCTACAGTTTTGATTTGTAACTTTTCTTTTGGAGAGTAAAAAGAATATGTAAAATCCCAACACTTGGGATGATTCATTTGTTGTAATTATATATTTACTGTGATAATTATAGACAAATTTATTTCGCAACACGATATCATTTTTTCTAAGATTTATGGCTGATTATCATTAAAAAGTACATTTTGAAAACATATCTAAACTTTACCTTTTTGAGAAACTATAGAAATTAGATATATGAAAAGATATTATGTTTTAATAAAATGAAAAATATTCACATTTAAACAAATTTATGTGTAACTCTTAAACTACACGCTGTTTTATTAGATAGTGGTTACGTTTTGATGGAACTTTTTTTTAAGAGAGAAAAAGAACGAAAATGTAAATAACATTGGGATGATTTGTGTCTTATGATTCTATTTTTGTAATGCGTATTTTACTGTGATTAATTTATAGACAAAATTTATCAGCAACACGGATTATAATTTTTTCAGATTTTGGGCGATTATCTACAAAGTAGTATACATTTAAAAAACTATTCTAAACTTTATTTTTGGAGGAAAAATGAGAAATAGATATATGAAAATGATCTATCTTATGATTTTTAATAAAATGAAAAATTCACATTTAAACAAATTATGTAAATCTTAAACTCACCTGTTTATTAGATGGGGGCTCTACAGTTTTGATGGATACTTTTTCTTTACAGGAGTAAAAAGAAATAGTAAATCACACTTGGGATGATCATTTGTAATTAATTATTTACTGTGATTAATTTATAGACAAATTGAGAAGCAGCAACACTGATTGATGATTTTTTTCAGATTTTATGGCTGATTATCTACTAAGTACATTTAAAAAACTATTCTAAACTTGACTTTTGGAGAAAAATAGAAATAGATATATGAAAATGATCTTAGGTTTTTAAAAAATGAAAATATTCACATTTTTAAAACAAATATGAACTCTGCAAACTCACCTGGTTTATTCGATGGGAGTGTGGCTCTACCGTTTTGATGGAACTTGGTCTTTTTGGAGAGTAAAAAGAATATGTTAAATCACACTTGTGGATGATTTAATTTGAATTGCCTATGGTATTACTGGATAATTTATAGACAAATAAGTCTCAGCAACACTGATTATCATTTTTTTCTTTCGATTTATGGCTGATTATCCACAAAGAGTACTTTTTAAAAATGTACTCTTTGGAGAAAAAAAAATTGAGATATATGAAAACTGATCTTATGTTTTTAATAAATAAAAATATTACCATTTAAAAAAAGTCAGCTTTATTAAACTCACCTTGTTTGTATTAGATGGGTACTCTACAGTTTTGATGAGAAACTTTGCTGTATAGATAATAAAAATATATAAACACACTCATGATGTGTTCTAAATCTTATATTTAAATTTAGTAGCTTTTCGTCTTAAACTCAACCTGTTTTATTTGATGGTGGAGTCTACAGTTATCGATGAGGAACTTTTGTCTTTAAGAGAGTAAAAAGAAAATATGGTAAATCACACTTTTTGTGGATGATTTAATTTTGTAATTTATTATCATGTCAATTATTTATAGGGAAATTGTAATTACAATACTGCCTTACTTCAATTTTGTCAGATTATGTCTGATTATGATTAAGATATTTAAAACTTCTAAACTTCTTTTTGGGAAAAAGAAATATAGAAAGTAGATATGTGAAATGATCTTATATGTTTTAAATAAATGAAAATGGTTCACATTTGAAACAAAATTAGTCATATTCTACTCACCTGTTATTCGTAATGGCTCTACAGTTTCTGCGAAACTTTTCTTATAGAGAGTAAAAAGAAATAGGTAAATCACACGGGATGATTTACTTTTTTATTCTATGATTCACTGCCATTAATTAGAGGCAAATTGGATTCAGCAACAGTGCTTTATTATTTTTTTCAGATTTGATTTTTGACAGATTTATATACAAAGTACATTTAAAAAACATTTTTTAAACTTACTTTTAGAGAAATATAGAGATTAGATATATGAAAATTGCTTGTGTTTTTAATAAAATGAAAAATTCAAATGTTTTAAAACAACATTTGGTCTTTTCTTAAACTCACCTTGTTGGATAGATGGTAGCTCTCAGTTCTAAAGAAACTTTTTCTGTATAGAAATATAAAAATATATAATCACCACTCATGAGGTGATTTTAAATTTAAACTATATTTTTCACGAATTAATTAACAGATCAACTAGCAGCGATGCGCTTTAAGTTTTTTAATGCTTTTATAGAGCTTTATTTTCAGCAAATGTTCACTGGGCTAAAGAAACTCGGGATTTTTACAGGTAATTAAAACCCTAAAACTAGAAGACTAGAACATTGAATTCATAAACCTCAATTTTTTTAAATGCTCGAAGTTTTGTGACTTCAATAAACATTTTGAACCCTTGAATAAATGTAGAACTTGAAAATTAGCTTGAAGTTAAATAGTTCAATTTTTATCACGTTAATGTACATGTTGTCTCAGTACATTTCAAGGTTCCTGGACATTTACACTAATATCTTGTACATATTTATACCTTCAAATTAAGTCATAACTTATTAGGATAGGATTTTATCTTCCTTGTACTTTATGGCTCCAAAAGATCCAAAAACATAATCCCAGTATTGAACATGTCTACTGCTGATCCTTATTACACCTGTACTGTCTTTGGTAAAACCAGGTATCTTATCTTATATGTTTTAAAGAGTTCTGGTTAGCTGAACTATCTGTTTCTAAAAAAATATATTTTAAAATTTTTAAAAATATTTTTAAGAACAACTGGTGTCTAGGTGTTATATGATAATTGCTAGGGAAATGTCATCCACCAGGGATTTTAAACATTACCGGTGGTAGAACGGGAATTGATTACATTGGTTCATATTGTTTAGAACATGAAGCACTTGTATTACTGTACAGTAACAAATAAAATGGATATAAACAGGAGGATTATATAGATCCAACTGCACTGGATAGAATAGAGTAGAAGGGGTTACGAGGAAAGATGAAGAAGCCACAATATGGAGGAGGGGGGTATCTTCCCCTAGACTCCATATATATATTATGACTATATATATAATATAGGATAATATAAGTATATTAAAAAATATAAAAAAATAAATATAATAATATATATAAAAAAAAAGACTAATCTTATGGCAAATTCCACTGACCATTATTTGGCAATAAAAATAATAATCATAGGTTTTAGGACTTGTCATCAATATATCTTTATTATTAGCAATTATTATTACGTTTATTTTTGTTATTAATTTGTAATACATCACTATTGAGATCTTAAAGGTGAATTTACATGATACTGTCCCAAAGTGAAACTGTTGATAAACCTCATACCAATACTATATTTTTCATTGCCCAACATGTCTTTCCAAATCATTCCCCGATGTGATAGATATTAATAGTTGAATGACGTTCAATCAGTAAGGGATTGACAGGATTAAACACCACAAACTTACATAAGGGAAACCATATTCTCAGTCCTACTATGAAGTAAATAATCATACCACAATCTCTCTAATTATAAACAGTACAGAATCTGCCACCATGTGAACAGTAAAAGGACATGGTGTGAACACGTGTGTACTAGCAGATCAAGAAGAAAGTTCCCAGGACATTCTCACTAGTTCCAATTACAATATACAAAGGGAATGAATCTCTCAGTTCATTTCATGGGAATCACTGAGTGGAATCAAAGAAAACTCAGTAATCTATCAAGCTCTTCCCAACACCTGTCGTAAGGGACCATAAATTAAGTTATTTGGTAAGAAACCTTTTATTATACAGAGCCTGACACAAGATAATAGAATTAGCAGGGTACATGAATTACAAAAGAGGATGGGATCTGGGAATGTCTGGACCGGACATACACGGGATTCCTTGTTCTGACAATAGAATGTTCTTCGAAACTGGACTCGTTCGTTGAGATTTTGGGACTTCAGAGCCCATTTTCAGAATAATTCGAAACGTCTCAAGGCTATTTTTGAAATACCTGAAATAGCCCAATGTTCGATAACCTTGAAAATACTATGCAAAACTCGGAGCGTAGTTCTGATGTATTTTCAAGGATATATAGCGAACGTCAAAGATTTTTTTTAGGATTATCGAAAATAGCCTAGAACGGTCATGTATTATCTAACAAAATGTGATCAGAAGTCCAGACGAAAGTGTTTTGTTTACGGATTTAGGATCTTCCGGATTGTCCAGAAAATCGAAAACAGAACTAAACTATAAAGTTTCGGTCCATCTCATTTACAAACGGAAAGCGTACATAAAGGACATTTGCGGCCAAACAAAGTGCCCAGTACACCAGCAACTTATTGCTGTGCACTCTCAATCTTACTTACTATGTGTTCATGATTTAAATGGGGCTTTCAAAGTAATTCAAATGCAAGATTTTCTACAGTACTGGGATAAGGGAGTGTAGGTGAGTAGTAGTAGTAGTTCACTGTATATGCAATAGTGTTACTAATCTGCTATTGGATCTTTGACCAACAATGCCAGCTATTTATTGTGAATCTTCTAAGCGTAGTAGAGAGAGCTGCCAAAACTAAAACAGCCAGGAAACTGAACTTTAAAAACTGCCCCTTAAAGCATCTAGTTCAAGCAACAAACTATTACAGGTCTCAGTGATTACATACAGCATACAGAGTTTGTGTGGCAGCTGCTTAAGCATTGTCGGGAAAACCTGGGTATTTATAGTGTTTAAATATGATTGGTCTTAAGATTCGAGGTTATACGTCTAATGTTTAGACTATAGATGGGGGAGGGGTGTTGGGACAGTATAAAGATGCAAGAATTTCACAAGAGGCAGGTTGGGAGGGGGTATATGGGATAATACATAGGAATAATTACATTATTGGAAGCTCGACATGAGCATGATCTAAGAAGCTGAGAGTCAGACACATCACAAGGGCTGAACGATGCAGATAGAACAGGTATAGAGTGTAGGAGACATTGGAAATGTTGTAAAATCCTGCTCGGGAGCAAGCAAATGGTGTTTAGTGAGTGCAGTGACCGTTTAATAAATGAATTAATATAAAATCTTTCAATGCCAGAGTTGATTTTTCAGATCATATATGTACATTACGATATTTATTCAATGTGAATAAATTATATAATGACCCATGTTTAAAAAAGTGTATCAGTTTTCCAAATAGTAATAAAATAAATGTCTTTCTAAGTAAATAAGCCACATCGCTTAATAGTTAATAGGAAACCTTTTTGACAGTGACTAACGCATGGCCGCTTACAGTCTGATTGTCTAGAAGCTCCCCATAAACCTCCACTTCACACAGGTGAGATATCGACTGTCAGGAAGAAAACCACACTCACATAACGACCCTCCACAATTACAGAGACATATTGATGATGCCTTGGAAATTCACTGCGTTTGCCACCATCTGTAGAAATAGTTAAAGGATTTAATATTATTATGATTGGGGATGGAGAGAATTAGACACAATTTGTCTCTATCATATAGGCAATAGGACAACTGAGCAAACATAGTAAATGTAAATTGGATTATCCCAAAAATACAAAGTGCCCCTTTAAACTAACATCCAATGGAAATGATCCATCCCTGCATTGTTAAAGGAAAGGCCGGGTAGTATGTAGTATGTTTTAATCTAATTATTACTGAGCCTTTAAAAGGCCATATCCACCCCAAAACTTATATTTAAACCCCACTGGCCCACACTGTGGCAGTGTTCTCTTACTTGCTCCAAATGGTTCCAGTGTTTTTTGTCAAAGTTCAGAACGGGAGTGTAGAGAGCTGTCTAGTGGTTCACTGGCCCTTAATGTTGCTCTTGTCCTTATTGAGCTGTTGACATGTGCAAGGGAGCCCTCCCCCCCTCCACCCTTCTCACCCGATATTATATATGTGAATGGTGCCCCTAACCTTTAAGTTCATATATTCCATGTAGCGTACGGACCACACCCCCCAACTGCTAGGTTGATTGTCAAAAAAAGATACGAACATTACTGTACATCATTTATTCCCCCGGTGTTCTTGCATGCCGACAGCCACATCTGTGTGATTGGCTTGCCTCTCTTGCCAATAACAAAATGGTAGCCGTCCGGCCCGCTTGTAAGTTCTGGCAAGCAAAAGGCGGAGATTCTAAATTTGGGGAATTGAAGGCATCTTTTTTTGCCAACAGATCTTGGCTTGGGGGTTGGTGTATATAGGGTTGTGCCACACTGAGAAAAAGTTTTGTGGAGTTTTGGTGGGGAGATTACCACTTAATATAAGATATACTAAATTGGACAATTGTTTCAAGCACTTGTATCTATTTCATTGCATGCTCATACTTTGTCTATATATATTTATGTATTTATTTAATATTCCCCCTTGTACAACTTTTGGTATTCTATATTGGACAGCACTGCCATCCCCTAGTGAGGCGATTATAATCACAACAATACACTACATATGTATAATCTGTATTGTTAGAATGTACAGGCGTGCGTACCCAGTGCAATATATAATAACATATAAATTAATACTGTTAATACGGTATTGTTCATAATGTACAGCGCTGTTTACCCAAGTGGCGCTATATAAATAAAACCATAACATACCTACTGTATAATATGTATTGATAATGTATTACGCGCGTTCTGTACCACGTGGCGCTATAAAATAAAATATACATACATACTGTATAATCTGATTGTTATAACTGTACAGGCTGCTGTGTCCCCAATGGCGCTTATAAAATATAAACATATACATACATGACTGTATATCTGTATTGTTAATGTACCAGATGTGTGGACCCAAGTGGCGCCTCGCTCTAAAATAAACAATAATAACATAAGTATGGAGCATCGGTATGTTATTAATGTACAGCGCTGTGTGACCCAAGTGGCGCATATAAATAAACATTATTTATAACATTAAATATGTATATGTATTGTTAGAATTACAGCCTTGTTGTCCCCAGTGCGCTTATATAAATACACATACTAATACATACGTATAACTGTATTGTTATAATGTAAGCTCTGTGTCCCAAAGTGGCGCTATATAAATAAACATATACCATACAATTGTATAATCTGTATTGTATAATGTACAGCGCTTGTGTACCAAGTGGTGCTATATAAATAAAATCTACACATACATACGTATAATCGGTAGGTTATAATTGTACAGCGCTGGTGTCCACAAGTGGCGCATGATATAAATTAAACATATACATACATTACTTATAAGTCTGTAGTCGTTATAATGTACAGCGCGTGTCCCAAGTGGGGGCTTATTATAAATATAAACATATAATACATACTGTATATCTGTAATTGTTGATAAGTACGCGCTGTGTACCCAAGTGGTTGCAATAAAAGAAACATAACATAATACTGTCTAATCGTATTGTTATAATGTACGCGTTTTTGTGTACCCAAGTGGTGCTATATAAATAAACATTAGACAACATACTGTATAATCTGGTATGTGTATAACTTGTACGCGCTGTGTTCCCCAAGTGGGCGCTATATAAATATAAACATAGACATTACATACTGTAGTAACGTATTGTTATTAATGTTTTGTAAAAACCAGCGCGTGTGTCCCCAAGTGGCCAGGGTGGCTATATAAATAAAAACATATACAGTACATAATGTATAATCTGATTTAAATGTAACAGCCACTGGTACCCAAGTGGTGCATGCAATATAAACTAATATACATACATACGTGTATAATCTGTAGTTATAATGTACAGCGCTGGTGACCCAAGTGGGCTATATACAATAAAACAACACACATTAATACTGTATAATCTGTATTGTATAATGTACAGCGACTGTGGTCCCCAAGTGGCGCTTATATAAATAAACATTATACATACAACTGTATAATTGTATGTTAAATGTACAGCGCTGTGTACCAAGTGGTTTTGCAATATAAATAAACAATACATACATTACTGTAATCTGTATGTGTTATAATGTTACAGCGCTTGTGTACCCAAGGGAGCTAATAAATAAAACATAACATACATTACTGTATAATCGTATGTTATCTAATGTACAGCGCTTGTGTCCCCAGTGGCGATATAAATAAACATATACATACATACTGTATAATCTGATTGTTATAATGTACAGCGCTGTGGTATCCCAAGTGGCGCTATATAAATAAACATAGTACATACTCCTACTGTATAATCTGTATGTTAATAATGTGCGCGCTGCGTCCACAAGGGGCGGCTATATAAATAAACAATATAAAACATACTGTAAATCTGTTATTGTATAATGTACAGCGCGGGTCCCAGTGGCGCTAGTGGCTTATATAAATAAACATTATACATAACATACTGTATAATCTGTATGTTATAAGTACAGCGCTGGTCCCACGGGCGCTATACAAAAAACATATACATTACATCCTGTATCAATCTGATATTGTTATAATGTACAGCGCTGTGGTACCCAAGTGGTTTGACAATATAAATAAACATAATACATACATGACTGTAGAATCTGTATTGTTAATAAGGTACAGCGCTGGCTTTTTTGGTTAAAAAAACCCAAGTGGCGCTATATAAATAAAACATATATAAAATACTGATAATCTGTATTTGTTAATATGTACAGCGCGTGTACCCAAGTGGGACTGCAATATAAATCAAACAATAGAATCCATACTGTATAATCTGTATTGTCGTATATATGTACAGCGCTGTGGTACCCAAGTCGCGATATATAAATAAACATATACATCTACATACGTAATCGTTTTTATAATGTGACAGCTGCGTTCGCGAATGGCGCTATATTAAATAAAACATATAATACATATGTATAATCTGTATGTTATAATGTACAGCGCTGTCGTACCCTCCAAGTGGGCGCTATATAAATATAAACATTATACACATACTGCTATATCTGTATTGTTCTTTTAGGACAGTGGCTGCTGTGCCCCAAGTGGTCGCTATAATAAATAAACATAATAACATTACTAATGTTATAATCTGATTGTTATAATGTACGGCTGGTACCCAAGTGGCGCTATGAAATAAACATATACATACATACTGTATAATCGTATTGTTATAATGTGCGGCACCGCGCTGCGTCCCAACAAGTGGCGGGGGGCTATTATGAAATAAACATAACAAAAGACAGTATCATCTGTAGTGTTTATAAGGTAAAGCGCTTATCGTCCCCACAGTGGCTCTATGATGAAATAAACAGATACATACATACTGTGAAACTCTGTATGTTATAATGTACAGGCGCTTGTTTGTCCCCAAGTGGCGCTTATAAATAAACATAGACATAAATTACTGTATATATCTGTATTGTTATAAGTTTTACAGCGCGTGGTACCCAAGGTGGTTGCATATAAATATAAACATATACTTACATACATACTGTTATATCTGTATTGTATAATGGTACAGCGCGTGATACCCAAGTGGCGCTATACTAAATAAACAATACATACATACTGTAAATTGTATGTTATAATTGTACACGCTGTGTACCAAGTGGTTGCAATATAAATAAAGATACTACATCATACGTATAATTTGGATTGTTATAATGTACAGCGCCTGCCTGTACCAAGTGGCGCATATAAATAACATTATACTAACATTTACTGTATAATTGTAGTAGTGCATATGTAACAGCGCGATGTGTACCCAAGTGGCGCTATATAAATAAAACATATAATCCATATGTCTATAATCGTATTGTATAATGTACTGCGCTGTGTCCCCAAGTCGGCGCTATTAAAATAAACATATACGTACAACGTATAATCTGTATTGTTATAATGTACAGCGCTGTGTATCATGTGGCGTATATAAATAAAAGTATACATACAGACTGTATAATCTGTATGTTATAATGTACAGCGCTGCGTCCCCATGAGTGGCCGCTATAAATAACCATATACATTCTAGATACTACTGTAATCTGTATTGTTATAGTACAGCGCTGTGTACCCAAGTGGCGCAAATATAAATAAACATATATGCATACAATACTGTATATCTGTATTGTTATAATGTACAGCGCTGTGTATCCATGTGGCGCTATATGAAATAAAAATATAATACCATACTGTATAATTCTTGTATGTTATAATTACGCAGCTTTGTACCCAAGTTGGCGCAAATAAAAATAAACAGTATACATACATTTACTGTATAATCTGTATTGTTATAATGGTACAGCGCTTTTTGTACCCAAGTGGCGCAATATAAAAAAACATATACATTACATACATACCATTGAATGATTTATTTTAATTTACAATATTTTTAATCTGCTGCTATACAAGTAATCCAAGTTGTCTAAGCAGTACACAATGCTCTCCTCTCCAGCTCTGGGAACATCTATCAGCAATTTTGGACATGATGCAAACCCAACAGCTTTGACTTAATCTGCCAAAGCCAGAAGGCTAGAGGAGGACGCGATCCATGGGGAAGGATCAGGCTTTGTGTAAGATGATGAAAAAGTAAATTTCAGTTTAGTAAATTATGTGAAAATGTGTTTGGCAGCTCCTTGAAGCGGATGGACAAAGGTATGGAGTGGATCATGCCTCTTAAATGAGACATCTTAATCCCTACCACGATTAGGGCTATGGCATATAGCGTTGAGTTTGTAAATGTTAGGAAAAGAGTGACATTGACGACTCAACTGGTTGCCAGTAAATGTCTGTAAATGTGAGATTAGGAGAATATAAAACATGTCTTATGTGAGACGCAAATTCATGTACAATATATATTATTTCAAAAGCCGATTATGTGCCTAAACTAACGTATAGATGACACAATCGCCTTACATCACACGGATTGTTATTATCTGCGAAATCCAATACGGGACCTTCGCACCCCTAGAAGGCGCTCACTGCAACACATCCTTCGAATCACTATGGATACAGAGTCAATCTTTACCTTCTCCTCAGGTCCACTGCCACCAAGGGGATCGTTTCATCTGGTATGGGCCACAGGAGTTAGAAATCTTGTGTGGATCATTATTGCCATCAGATAGGCTTGTCAGCCGTGTAGTGTAGGACTTGAGTGCGAGTTTGAGATTTGTGTGGTTTTCTGTGTGGCGCACAGTGACTGAAACAAAAATAAAATATTCAACCATTAAAGAGTAAGTAGGTCTTTTCGATGACAGAACTAACGTGTGGTTACCATGTAGTTTTGCAAATGATTCTCTTTCCACTGAAGTAGTTCAGTTCCATGCTGATGCGATATTACTCCTCTACTGTCTGGTAATGTGGATTCAGCTATGTAGGATATAAAGACCTGGTTTTCGGAATGACAATTAGAAATGTGTGAAGGATCTGTGTTTCCATGATAGAGTCAAGGAATAATGTATAGTGAAAGAAAACTGCAGTTCTGACAAAGAACTTTATTTCAACAGGTCGCCATTATGTTGTAGACTAGTGTTATCATTGGAAGGCTTCACAGTGGAGGAAAAGACCCTCTACACGTGGTATAGAATGAATTCTTGTGAATGTCACCCACTAGTGATTTAACATCATCTGTCTTGGTTAGAAAGGGAATTGATACATTGGTTATTGTGACAAGAAGCATACTTCGGATAGCTAACGGTAAATGAATACATTGGAATAAAACAGGGAGGGAAGGGTATCAGCTGCCACGCACGGATGGAACAGAGTAGAGTAGGAGAGAATAAGAGAAAGATCTATTATCCCAGCCTTCGTCCCAGCACGATGCACATACCAATCACTGGAGCGGAATGCCTGATGAAGCCCCTCCTGCTTAAAACTCTGTGCACAGAATAAAGGCAAGGAGCGGGGGGAACGAAAAGGTGGTACAGTACTATAACCTTGGGAGGTCTGGGTTATAGCACATTCATGCCACATTCAAAATATTAGTTGGGCGGATGGCATAAACCCGTTAATGATAACTTTGCTTATAGTAGGCTAAGTATTTGATCACAAATAAATACTTGCTCTTCTTAGAATTTCAAATGAAGATGTAAATAAGTCAGGGGAAAGAAGTAGATGGAGATAGGAAATTGTCTCATTTGCTCCCTGTTTTTTGGGTGCACTGTTCACAGTTGACTGTCTCGATACAAACATAAAACAGAGATAAGTTGAATTCGAGGTATTGGATGATATATTTCATTATCTATCAGTGCTTTCCATTGTCCGAGCTCTAGATAGGGTGGTTACCAAATCTAATGATTGGGGGGAATATGCAGGATAGTTATAACATGAATTTTTCCCTTTTCAAGCAGTGTCGTCATATATTTTATTACATTCCCATTTTGTTAATACCTGAGCCTTCAGTTCCTGAGTTACATTTTGGAAGTTTAATGATCAGAAACCATAGTGTTTACCTAAAGGATTATTTAATGGACCATTAAAAGAAAGAGAAATCCATGTTCTTAAACAGTATCGAATATAATGCAACCATCCACTGCTATACTTGGCAATATGAATAATAATTCTAGGTTGAGATTTGGCACCAATTATAGCTTTATTACTATTATTTATTGCCTGTAAATTAATTCTTGATTATTATAAACTTTGATAAAAATTTTGTTTTGACATTACAGTATACGTCCCAATTGAAAACTGTTATTAAAACTCAAAACCATAATAAAACTACAAAATTTCCCCAGCCACCGAAAGTGTCTTTCCAAATCTATTCCTGTTTGTGTAGATACTTATATTAATAAGTTTAAATGACCTGTTCAATTAGTAAGTGAATGACAAGTATAGCCAAACCCACCTTAATGGGAAATACCGTATTTTCAGGTCCTCCCCCCTATGAATAAATGTACAATACTCCACATCCATACTATAAACAGTAAGAATCTGCCACCATGTTGTAGCAGTAAACAGGATCCAGAACCACGAGATTTAAATGGCATCTTAAAGTAAACAGTTTATACAGTTGCTCTAACAAGGACAAAAAAAGTTGTGATTATGCCTTATTCCCAACTTTCCTCTGTGGTCTGTGTTTGCACACAGTATGATTTATGCAAAGCTCCCCACTCCCCCCCCTTTCTGGTTATTCTCCACATTATTATAGTCAGGCTGTGAAACCAAGCCGTGTGAAAAAAAGTCGCCTGCGCATTAATACTCCTCCACATCACTCTAACCTTTGGTCATCTCTAACCTTGTGAAACAAAACAAAAACCCCCCGGTTATGAAGCATGGTGTTCTGGAGATAACATTAGGATGTGGGAGGGGTTGGTTGTGAGTTAGAAGAGATCCGAATCCTGCTCATCATCTGCAGCCGATCTCCCTTATGACAGGCAATAAATTGTAAATTGGAATGAACAGCTTAATTTTCCTTCTTTTACGTGTTTTAACCAGTATTTTCCAGGCATGTAGTAGCAGGAAGGAGCATTTGGAGACTGTGTGTTAAACTGTGTAAGCTACATCTACAACCTTGCATTGCTGTTAGGGAGGATATGGAGGAGCTCAAGCAGAGAGTGTGTGTATTGGAAGCCTGACTTTTTAACTGTATTATCAGGACAGAGGATGAAGAATAGATGATGATTGAAAATAAAAGTATGGGGTGGTTTGGGGGGGATTATAGAAACATATAGGGGAAAAAATGACCTTTTCATATAGCATGCCCTTTAAGATGTGTTTAGATCCTATATTAGATGGTCGGGAGGCTTTGGTTATAAGAACACATGATTTGCAACAATAAAAGAGAGACACGAGACAGGTAGGGAGTTCATACAACACTAAAATGATCTGACATTATTGGAATTGGTCTACACTGACATGCGCTAGAAGCTCTGAGTTCACAGCCTACATCACAAAGGGATATTCATGCTTACTGAATAATGCAGGGTTAGAACTCAGTATAAGAGTTAGGGAGCATTGAAAAGCTTGTAAATAATGTAGGCAGCAAGCAATTTTTTAGGAGATACAGTGATTCTTTAAATTAATTATAATAAAATACTTCAATGCAGAGTTTGATTTGTTCAGATATATATGTACAGACGATGATTTTCAATGTGGAATACTATTATATATGACCCATTGTTTTAAAAATGATCAGTTTCCAATGAGTATAATAATAATATGTCTGTCTAATAATAAATCCCACTCGCTAGTTTATAGAACGACAGGTACTAACGGCATGTCTTCTTACCAGTTAATTGTCGTAGAGCCTTGTGCCCCATAAACCTTCCACTCTACAACAGGTGAGATATCCGACTTTCCCAGGAATAACCACACTCCACATAACGTCTCCCTCATCCAATTACAGGACATAGTGATGATGCCTTTGGAAAATATCACTGACGTTGCACATATGTAGATAATAGTTAAAGGATATTTGACAAGTATTAGTTGGAGACGGAATTAGACACAATTTGTCTTGTGTCTAGATAATTTCACTAAGGAAAACTATGTCAAAATAGTAATTAAATTGACATGTACTAAATACGTGTTAATGTTCAAATTAATTCTAATTCATAAGAGTCTGTATCGGGCTGTGTAAGGAATGATAAAAGCTTTCATTAAATTATAGAGAAAATTTGTTGGAGGCCTTACGAGATGATAAAAGGATGTTATGAGGGTGGACATGCCCTTTAAATTACATCTTATCCCTTACATTATATAGGGCTATGGGTTAGCATGTGTTTTATGTGAAAAGAGGGCATGTGCTGTAACGGCTTCCCTGCTAAAGTTATAGAGTGAACCAATCGTACTACAATGGATTGTTATTATCTGCTGAATATCAATACGGACTTCTGCCCCTAGAAGGCGCTCACTGCAACAATCCTTCTGTTCACTATGGTACAGAGTCAATCTTGTACCTTCTCCTCAGGTCACTGCCACCAGGGGACGTTTCATTCTTGGTATGGGCACAGGACTTAGAACTTATTGGGACTCTTATTGCCACGATAAGCTTGTCAGCAGTTGTATGTAGTCGACATGTTGAGATTTGTGTGGCTTTCCTTGGCGCGACATTGATGAAAAATAAAATAAAATATTCAACATAAAGTGAAGTAGGCTTTTTCCGATGACAGACAGACTAACTGGGTTACCATGTAGGTTGCAAAGATTCTCTTTTCATGAAGTTAAATTGATTCAGCAGGAAGGAATTCAGTTTTGCATGAATGTGACACCTTACCTTGGGCGTTCCTATAACCCTTTTAGCACTATCCAATCACACCCTAACACATGTTGTGATATGATAATGGGATTTTCCGGGTAAATAATTGCCACAGCTTCTTGTACAAGTCATTCTGAATTGAGAAAGCCAGTTGGATGACTAGAGAACATCTTCAAGAACTAAAACTTCAAGTCCAGTTGATTAATTTGAATACAACAGATATACATGACCTGGATGAATAGAATATTACAGATAACAGTCCTGGTGAATGAATATTACAGATATACTGTGAACTGGATGAATGAAATATTACAGATATACCATGACCGGATGAATGCATTTACAGATATACCATGACCGGATGAATGAATATACAGATATACCAGACTGGATAAATGAATATTACAGATATACCAGGAATGGATGAATGAATATTACAGATATACCGTGACCTGGATGGATGAATATACAGATTACATGTCCTGGATGAATGAATATTACAGATATAACCATGTCTGGATGGATAAATATTACCGATATACCGGACCGATGAATGAAATATTGACAGATATACCATGACCTGGATGGATGAATATTACAGATATACCGTGACCTGGATGAATGAATATTACAGATATACAATGTCCTGGATGAATGAATATTACAGAAAACCGTGACCTGGATGAATGAATATTACAGATTATCCATGACCCGGAATGATTACAGATTCATGTCCTGATGGAAAATATACAGATTACCGTGACCTGGAGGCTAAGAATATTACAGATATACCAGGACCTGGATGAATGAAATATACAGATATACTACCTGACCTGGATGAATGAATATTACAGATATACCATACCTGGATGAATGAATATTACAGTATTACACGACTGGATGAGATGATATTACAGATATAGACCGGATGATGAATATTACAGATATACCGTGACCTGGATGGATGAATATTACAGATATACCATGTCCGGATGAGAATGAATATTACAGATATACCATGTCCTGGATGGATAAATATTACAGATTACATGACCTGGTATGAATGAATATTACAGAATACCAATGACCTGGAATGATAATATTACCAGATATACCGTGACCTGGATGAATGAATATTACAGAATACAATGTCCTGGAGAATGAATATTACAGAAATTACTGTGACCTATGATGAATGAATATTACAGATATACCATGACCTGGATGAATGAATAATATACAGATATACCATGACCTGGATGGATGAATTTTACAGATATACCATGACCTGATGGATGAATTTACAGATATATACATGACACTGGATGAATGAATATTACAGATATACCATGTACCGGGAGGATGACTTTACAGATATACACGTGACCTGGATGAATGAATATTCAGATATACCATGACCTGGATGAATGAAATACAGATATACCATGACCTGGAGGAATGACTATTACAGATATACCGTGACCTGGATGAATGAGAACCTTCACAAGCAGATTGTGACGGGTAAGTCTTGTCCCTTTCTCAAGCCTCTATCAAGTAACCAACATTTTCAAACCTTTATACTCTCAGTGTATGGGGTAACTCACCTCAAGTGATTAATCCATTAAACATTTGAATAATTAACCCACAAGGGCTTTGATTTAAAGTGATAATGGTGTTCTGGTCAATGCATTATTCCTAAACATCATTATTAAAGTGCCTACACAGGTACATTGTTTATACTTCATAAAAGTGTGTGTGCTGATAATTTAACATTCTAACAATTTGTATACGATAAATAATATTTTTTAAAACAGTGATATAAATAACCTCAAAACATCTATTAAAATATATTGTTAAATCATGCTTTCTTTAAGAAATAATTTATTATTCAGTTGACTCTTTTAAAATTATTATTAATAGTGTCTCTTCTTTTTGTGGTATTAAACTTTTACATAAAAAGCCATGGTATATAATCCCTATTCATCCCCCTCTGCTACAGTGTCTAACGGTTTATCCATTTATTTCAATTCCCCTTCCCTGCCAGTACCCCAACATTTTTCAAAGAGAAACACAGTGTGAGTCAACTGAAATATATCAAGTTCGTCCCCTAATGAGAGGGGGGAATAGGGTAAAAGCTGCAAGAACTGCAAGAACATGAAATGAAATGGATAAACTTTTTCTAGAATGAGACTTTTCTGAAAAGAAAAAAAAATTGTTCACTTGACCTACCTGTTTTTTGTGGTTCACTGTTTCCACTTGGTCTGTCACTAAACATAAAACAGAGATATGTGAACACAGTATTGGAGATATATTAATCCTATCATGCTTTCCGTGTGAGCTCTAGATAGGTGGATACAAATAAATGATAGGGGATATGCAGGATAGTATAACATGAATTTCCTTTCAAAGCTGTCGTCAATATAACTTCCATTATATTTCCATTTTGTAATACCTGTCCAATGAGCTTTTCAGAGTTACATTTTGTATAATCTACAGTGTTACCAGAATAAAACCAATTTCCAAAAACGACTAGTTATCTAATCTTATGGCAATATCCATTGCTATTATTTGGACATATAAATAATAATTCATTGGTTTGATTTGGCACCAATATAGTGTTATTATTAGCAATTATTTATTACTGTTTATTATTGTTTATTAATGTATTATTAGATCTCTGAAAAAAACACACACCATTGATTTACAGTATACTGTCCAATTGAAACTGTTAAAACCTTACCATAAAACTATACTTTCCCTAATCCCCCAAATCCATCACCCCTTTTGTAGATAAATACGTTTTAATGACCTTTTAATCAGTAAGTGAATGACGTTGGCCACCCTCCTACTTATGGAAAATACATTCAGGGAGATTCAATAAAATGGTGTAATTTCCCCCCAGCCAATCAGATGTTAGCGTTCAAATGTTAATAAGTCTGATTGGTTGGGGCAAAATTAGCACCATTTTAAATAAGAACTTTGATTGAATCTCCCTGCATATTCTCAGGGAGACCTCCCTATTAAATAAATTACATATCCACATCTCTAACTATAACAGTACAGAATCGCCACCATGTGCATTATTACAATGACCCATGTTTAAAAATGTATCAGTTTTCCAAAAAAAGATAATAATATGTCTTTTCTAATAATAAAATCCACATCGCTAGTTTAATAGGAACAGAGACTAAATCATGGCTTCTTACCAGTCTATGTCTAGAGCACTCCCATAAACCTCCACTTCACACAGTGTGAGATATCCGACTCTCCCAGGAAACCACACTGACGTAACGTCCCTCCTTCCAATTACAGGACATATTGATGATGCCTTTGGAAATATCATGACGTTCCACATCTGTAGAAAAGAATGTTAAAGGATTTTAATATTATTATGATGAAGGAACTACAAGGAAGATGCAGTAGTTTATATTTAATCTTATTATCCATGAGCCATTATTATACGATATTACTTATTGGACTATTTAAAATACTTTTTAATTTATTAATTTTCAGGCTTATGTAACTCACAAGAATATAGGAACTTTTCCATTGCTGTACCTCGCGAATGCAAACAATTTCTAGCAACCACACAGCGATTTTCAACTTAAACAACACGTCCCTCTTCATAAACTAAGTTTTCCATCTGTCTAAGGCCCCAAAACACATTATTGCTACTTACCTTAATTCAACACAAAAAATTCTACAATTATTACTTACACAGTGCCAGTTTACTCTGCTAATGTACAAGAATAAAATGTCACACAGCAGTACACAATGCCTCTCCTCTCCAGCTCTGGGAAAAGCAATTGGTCATAACTAGAGATGGCTGATTATAATTTTCGATAATTCTGAAAAATAGCCTTGAACGTTCGATAATTCTCGAAAATGCCTCAAAAGTTCGATAATTATTGAAAATAGCCTTGAACATTCGAAAATTCTCAAAAGCCTTGAATGTTCGATAATTTTCGAAAATAGCCTCAAACGTTCGATAATTCTCGAAATAGCCTCAAACGTTCGATAATTATTGAAAATAGCCTGAACGTTCGATAATACTCGAAAATAGCCTCAAACGTTGATAATTCTCGAAAATAGCCTCAAACGTTCAATAATTCCTTGAAAATAGCCTTGAACGCTCGATAATTTCGAAAATAGCCTTGAACGTTCGATAATGCTCGAAAATAACCTCAAACGTTCGATAATATGAAATAGCCTTGAAGTTGCGAATCTCGAAAAATAGCCTGAACGTTCGATAATATTCGAAAATAGCCTTTGAAAGTTCGCTAATTCTCGAAAATAGCCTGAACGTTCGATAATTATTGAAAATAGCTTGAACGTTCAATAATTCTCGCGAAAATAGCCTCAAACGTTCGATATTTCTCGAAAATAGAGCCTTTGAACATTTGATAATTCTCAAAAATAGCCTTGAATGTTCGATAATTCACGAAAATAGCCTCAAACGTTCGATAATTCTCGTAAATAGCTAAAAAGTTCGCTAATTCCTCGAAGTTTCCTCAAACGTTCGATAATTCTCGAAAATAGTCTCAACGTTCGATAATTCTCGAAAAAGCCTTGAACGTTTGATAATTCTAGAAAATAGCCTCAAAGTTTGATAATTCTCGAAAATAGCCTCAAACGTTCGATATTCTTCGAAAATAGCCTCAAACGTTCGAAATTCTCGTAAATAGCCTCAAACGTTCGTAATTCTCGAAAATAGCCTCAAACGTTCGATAATTCTGTAAATAGCCTCAAACGTTCGATAATTCTCGAAATAGCCTCAAACGTTCGATAATTCTTGAAATACCCTCAAACGTTCGATAATTCTCGTAAATAGCCTCAAACGTTCGATAATTCTCGAAAATAGCCTTGAACATTCGATAATTATTGAAAATGGGCTCGAAGTTGCGAAAGTCTGTCTGTTTCGGATTTTCCTGAGATCTGTAAATCCAAAAATGGAAAACATTGGATTGTGGAACCGAGAGGTTCGTGACGGTTCCACGGCTTTGTCCTGTCTCCAAACACGGACGTTGCAGAGGAGAGACGAGATCCATGGGGAAGGATCAGGCTGTGTAAGAATGATAAAAACCTTTCGGGTAAATTATTGTGAAAATGTGGTTTGGCAGCCTAAGCAGATGACAAAGTTATGAGGTGGACATGCCCTTTAAATGACATCTTAATTCCTTACAGTATTAGGGCATAGGCTTAGCATGAGTTTAATGTGAAAAGAGTGCATTGGCTCAATTCGGCTTTCCATGTAAATGTCTTTAATGTGAGATAGGAGAATATAACCAATGTTAGGGAGACTGCAAATTCATCTTACAATATTATATTATTCAAAGCTGATTATGTGCTAAAGTTATAGATGAACCAATCGTTACTCACACTGGATTGTTTTATCTGCTGAATATCCAATACGGACTTCTGCCCCTAGTAGGCGCTCACTGCAACAATCCTCCTGTTCACTATGGATACAGAGTCAATCTTGTACCTTCTCCTCAGGTCACCTGCCACCAAGGGGACGTTTCATTCTTGGTATGGGCACAGGAGTTAGAACTCATTTGTGGACTCTTATTGCCATCGATAGCTTTGTCAGCAGTGTATGTAGACTTGATGTCGGAGATTTGTGTGGCTTTTTTCTGTTGGCGCCACATTGACTGAAAACAAAATAAAATATTCAACGTAAAGTGAAGTAGGTTCTTTTCCGATGACAGAACTAACTGGGTTACCTGTAGGTTTGCAAATGATTCTCTTTCCACTGAAGTACCAGTTACCCACTGCTGATCTATATTACACCTCTACTGTCTGGTAATTGGATTTCATGCTATTAGGATTATAAAGACCTGGTTTATGGAATGACAATTAGAATTGTGAAGGATCTGTGTTTCCTATAGAGTAAAGTAATAATGTATATTGAAAGACAAACTGCAGTCTGACAAGAACTTTATTCAGAGTCGCATTATGTTTAGACTACGTGTTATCTTGGACAGGGCTTCTCACAGTGGGAAAAGACCCTACAGTGTTATATGAATAATTCTATGTGAAATGTCACCCACTAGTGAATTAAACATTGGTTATATTTGTAGGGTGGGGTATCTTCCCCTAGACCTGCTTGCTATAATATCCAATGTCTACATCATGGTTTTATTCAATTTGGACTCCCAGTGGCCCAACAGATTATTTGTACCGTGTTTGCAATTTCCTGTTATATTTCTGTTATGGAACTGAATACTGTTAGACAAAATTAATTTTAGCTTCCTTCATAATATTGTGTTCCAGTTGAAGGTTTTCTATAGTTTATGATAACTTTCCTATAGATAGTGTAATTTTAATCACAATGGTTACTACTCTTCAGTGTGAATTAATATGAAGGTTTAATAAGTCAGGGTAAAGAATAGAATGAGATAGAAATTTGTCTCACTTTGCCTCACCTGTTTTTTGGGTTGCACTGTTACCAGTTGATCTGTCTCTATACAAACATAAACAGAGATATGTGATTCACAGTATTGGGTGATATATTCATTAATCTATCATTCTTTCAGTGGGATCTTTAGATAGATAGATAATACAAATATGATAGTGGAATAATGCAGGATAATTATAGCGTGAATTTCCATTCAAAGCTGTCGTCACAGGTATGAGAGTTAGGATCATTGAAAAGCTTGTTAAATTATGGTAGGGAGCAAGCAAAAAATGTTTTAGTGAGTGCAGTGACCTTTAAATGAATTATAATAAAATCTTTCAATGCAGAGTTTGATTTTTCAGAGAATATATGTACTACGATATTTATCAATGTGAATAATTATTATAATGACCCATGTTTAAAAATGTATCAGTTTTCCAAAAAAGAATAATATATTGTCTTTTTCTAATAATATCCCACATCGCTAGTTTAATAGGAACTGACGAGACTAACGCATGGCTTCTTACCAGTCTGATTGTCTAGAGCCCCCAAAACTCACTTCACACAGTGTGAGATATCCGACTTTCCCAGGATAACACACGACATAACGTCCCTCCATCCAATACAGGACATAGTGATGAGCCTTTGGAAATATCACTGACGTTGCCACATCTGTAGATAATAGTTAAAGGATTTTACATATTATTATGGTGACGGAATTAATTAGTTTTAGTATAGATAAATCAATCGTTATCACACTGGATTTTTATTATCTGCAGAATATCCAATACGGACTTCTGCCCCTAGAAGGCGTCACTGCAACAATCCTTCCTGTTCACTATGGATACAGAGTCAATCTTGTACTTCTCCTCAGGTCCACCTGCCACCAAGGGGAATTTTCATTCTTGGTATGGGCACAGGAGTTAGAACTCATTTGTGGACTCTTATTGCCATCAATAGCTTTATCAGCAGTGTATGTAGACTGATGTCGGAAATTTGTGTGGCCTTTCCTGTTGGTGCCACATTGACTGAAAATAAAAAAAGTATTTAACATAAAGTGAAGTAGGTTCTTCTCCGATGACGGAACTAATAGTAGTATAGTATTTGAGTTTAAAAAAGACACATGTCCATCTAGTTTAACCCACTCAGCAATACCCACATTTCCCTGCCTAATGTTGACCAGAGGAAGGCAAATAAACCCCCCAGAATTTATATGGGAAAAAATCCTTACCGCCTCCAAGTGGCAATCTGAAAATCCCTGGATCAACTCTACTTTATGTATCAATACCAGTAACTTGTAACATTCCTGTTTGTGAAACAAAATCCAGCTTTTATTAAACTGACCAATGAACCTGCCATAAACAAACGTCCACTGGAAGACAGTTCCATAGCTTACCGTCTCACAGTGACAAACCCTTTCCCAACTCTACTTATGTTCAATACCATAACTTGTAACATTCCTTGTTTGTAGAAATCATCCAGCTTTTTATAATGACCAATGAACCTGCCATAACAACGTCCACTGG
This sequence comes from Hymenochirus boettgeri, assembly GCA_019447015.1. Taxonomy (NCBI): domain Eukaryota; kingdom Metazoa; phylum Chordata; class Amphibia; order Anura; family Pipidae; genus Hymenochirus; species Hymenochirus boettgeri. The sequence goes on from JAACNH010001226.1 coordinate 52,852, forward strand.
AAGACAGTTCCATAGCTTTACCGTTCTCACAGTGACAAACCCTTTCCCAACTCTACTTTAGTATCAATACCAGTAAATGTAACATTCCTTGTTTGTAGAAACTCATCCAGCTTTTATTAAACTGACCAATGACCTGCCATAACAACGTCCACTGGAAGACAGTTCCATAGCTTTACCGTTCTCACAGTGGACAAACCCTTTCCCAACTCTACTTTATGTATCAATACCAGTAACTTGTAACATTCCTTGTTTGTAGAAACTCATCCAGCTTTTTATTAAACTGACCAATGAACCTGCCATAACAACGTCCACTGGAAGACAGTTCCATAGCTTTACACGTTCTCACAGTGAAAAACCCTTTCCCAACTCTACTTTAGTATCAATACCAGTAACTTGTAACATTCCTTGTTTGTAGAAACTCATCCAGCTTTTTATTAAACTGACCAATGAACCTGCATAACAACGTCCACTGGAAGACAGTTCCAAGCTTTACCGTTCTCACAGTGACAAACACCTTTCCCAACTCTACTTTAGTATCAATCCAGTAATTGTAACATTCCTTGTTGTAGAAACTCATCCAGCTTTTTATTAAACTGACCAATGAACCTGCCATAACAAGTCCACTGGAAGACAGTTCCATAGCTTTACCGTTCTCACAGTGACAAACCCCTTCCCAACTCTACTTTAGTATCAATACCCGTAACTTGTAAATTCCTTGTTTGTAGAAACTCATCCAGCTTTTTATTAAACTGACCAATGAACCTGCCATAACAACGTCACTGGAAGACAGTTCCATAGCTTTACCGTTCTCACAGTGACAAACCCTTTCCCAACTCTACTTTATGTATCAATACCAGTAACTTGTAACATTCTTGTTTGAGAAATCATCCAGCTTTTATTAAAACTGACCAATGAACCTGCCATAACAACGTCCCAGGAAAGACAGTTCCATAGCTTTACCGTTCTCACAGTGACAAACCCTTTCCCAACTCTACATTTATGTATCAATACCAGTAAATTGAACATCCTTGTTGCAGAAACTCATCCAGCTTTTTATTAAAAATGACCAATGAACCTGCCATAACAACGTCCACTGGAAGACAGTTCCAGACTTTACCGTTCTCACAGTGACAAAACCATTTCCCAACTCTACTTATGTATCAATACAGTAACTTGTAACATTCCTTGTTTGGAAACTCATCCAGCTTTTTATAAACTGACCAATGAACCTGCCATAACAACGTCCACTGGAAGAAGTTCCATAGCTTTCCGTCTCACAGTGACAAACCATCCCAACTCTACTTATGTATCAATACAGAACTTGTAACATTCCTTGTTGTAAGAAACTCATCCAGCTATTTATTAAACTGACCAATGAACCTGCCATAACAACGTCCACTGGAAGACAGTTCATAGCTTTACCGTTCTCACAGTGGACAAACCCTTTCCCAACTCTACTTTATGTATCAATACCAGTAACTTGTAACATTCCTTGTTTGAGAAACTCATCCAGCTTTTATTAAAACTGACCAATGAACCTGCCATAACAACGTCACTGGAAGACAGTTCCATAGCTTTACCGTTCTCACAGTGACAAACCCTTCCCAACTCTACTTATGTATCAATACCAGTACTTGTAAACATTCTGTTTGTAGAAACTCATCCAGCTTTTATTAAACTGACCAATGAAACCTGCCATAAAAACGCCACTGGAAGACAGTTCCATAGCTTTACCGTTCTCACAGTGACAACCATTTCCCAACTCTACTTTATGTATCAATACCAGTAACTTGTAACATTCCTTGTTTGTAGAAACTCATCCAGCTTTTATTAAACTGACCAATGAACTGCCATAACAACGTCCATGGAAGACAGTTCCATAGCTTTACCGTCTCACAGTGACAAACCCTTTCCCAACTCTATTTATGTATCATACCCAGTAACTTGTAACATTCCTTGTTTGTAGGAAACTCATCCAGCTTTTTATAAAGACCAATGAACCTGCCATAAAACGTCCACTGGAAGACGTTCTAGCTTTACGTTCTACAGTGACAAACCCTTTCCCAACTCTACTTTATGTATCAATACCAGTAACTTGTAACATTCCTTGTTTGAGAAACTCATCCAGCTTTTTATTAAACTGACCAATGAACCTGCCCTCATAACAACCCACTGGAAGACAGTTCCATAGCTTACCGTTCTCACAGTGACAAACCCTTTCCAACTCTACTTTATGTATCAATACAGTAACTTGAAATTCCTTGTGCAGAAACTCATCCAGCTTTATTAAACTGACCAATGAACCTGCCATAACAACGTCACTGGGAAGACATTTCCAGAGCTTTACCGTTCCACCCCAGTGGACAACACCTTTCCCAACTCTATTATGATCAATACCAGTAATTGTAACATTCTTGTTTGTAGAAACTCATCCAGCTTTTATTAAAATGACCAATGAACCCCATAACAACGTCCTGGAAGACAGTTCCATAGCTTTACCGTTCTCACAGTGACAAACCATTTCCCAAACTCTACTTTATGTATCAATACCAGTAACTGTAACATTCTGTTTGTAGAAACTCATCCAGCTTTTATAAAACTGACCAATGAACCTGCCATAACAACGTTCACTGGAAGACAGTTCATAGGCTTTACCGTTCTCACAGTGACAAACCCTTTCCCAACTCACTTATGTATCAATACCAGTAAACTTGTAACATTCTTGTTTGGGAGAAACTCATCCAGCTTTTTATTAAACTGACCAATGAACCTGCCATAACAACGTCCACTGGAAGACAGTTCCATGATTTACCGTTCTCACAGTGACAAACCTTTCCCAACTCTACTTTATGTATCAATACCAGTAACTTGTAACACCTTGTTTGTAGAAACTCATCCGCTTTTTATTAAACTGACCAATGAACCTGCCAAAACAACGTCCACTGGAAGGACAGTTCCATAGCTTTACCGTTCTCACAGTGACAAACCCTTCCCAACTCTATTTATGTATCAATACCAGTAGTAACTTGAACATTCCTTGTTTGTAGAAACTCATCCAGTTTTTATTAAAATGACCAAGAACCTGCCATAACAACGTCCACTGGAAGACAGTTCATAGCTTTACCGTTCTCACAGTGACAAACCCTTTCCCAACTCTACTTTTGTATCAATACCAGTAACTTTTGAACATTCTTGTTTGCAGAAACTCATCCAGCTTTTTATAAACTGACCAATGAACCTGCCATAAAAACGTCCACTGGAAGACAGTTCCATAGCTTTACGTTCTCACAGTGACCAAACCTTTCCCAACCCTACTTATGTTCAATACCAGTAACTTGTAACATTCCTTGTTTGTCGTGTAAACCATCCAGCTTTTATTAAACTGACCAATGAACCTTCCATACAACCGTCCACTGGAAGACAGTTCCAGTAGCTTTACGGTTCTCACATGACAAAAACCCCTTTTCCCAACTCTACTTTAGTGATCAAAACCAGTAACTTGTAACATTCCTTGTTGTAGCAACTCATTCCAGCTTTTATTAAACGCCATGAACCCTGCCATAATAACACCGTCGCACTGGAGACAGTTCCTGTTGCAGTGAGCGCCTTCTAGGGGCAGAAGTCCGTATTGGATATTCTGCAGATAATAAAAATCCAGTGTGAGTAACGATTGATTTATCTATAACTAAAACTAATTCCGTCACCATAATAATATGTAAAATCCTTTAACTATTATCTGGGATACAGTGGATATAAAATGTTACCACACCCTATAAAAAACAAGGCGAAGAAAAAGTTAAAATGAAAGGGAAAAACAGTCAATAAAGACATCGTATGAAATCCTGGTTCTGTAATGTCCACATCCCCTAAACTCATACTTGTTGAAGCACTTGATTGATTTATTAAGTGTTTTGGATAAGAGTCTATCAGCTTGGTATATCTGGGACTTTGCTATTTAGAGAAGTATCATGAGAATGTTCACTAATGTATGGACCACTATAAATGCCCTGGAGCTAGTTTGGGTGGAGATATCTTTCATGCTCACCACCAGAGTGAAGCCAAAAGTACCATAGGTGGTCAAGACCTTTTTTCCTTCTCATTTCAGGAAAATGTCAAACAAATCAGTAGAAAAAACAATAAGACATCCCTTTGATGGGAGGGGCAAAGGAGAACCCAATAGAGAATTTGTATGGAAAATTTCCACAATGAGAACCTGAAATTCTAAAAGAGGATCACGTTTGTCACTACCCTTATGACCATTTTTCTTTCTTTTTTGAAAGCGGGCAGTGCTTCATGCCCAACACTGTTGTATGGCCATTAACGTTAAATACAGAACACACATTTCAGTTGCAGTTCTAAAGGTTCAAGTTCAAAATGGGTTTTTCACTGTTGAGAACGGTAAAAGCTAGGGGAACTGCTCTTCCAGTGGACGGTGTTATGCAGTTCATTGGTCAGTTAATAAAAAGCTGGATGAGTTTATACTAACAAGGAAGTGTACAGTACTGTATTGATACATAAGTAGAGTTGGGAAAGGGTTTGTCACTGTAGACAGTAAGCTATGGAACTGTCTTCCAGTGGACGTTGTTATGGCGGTTCTGGTCAGTTTAATAAAAAGCTGATGAGTTTCTACAAACAAGGAATGTACAGTTACTGGATTGATACTAAAGTAGATTGGGAAAGGTTTGTCACTTAAGAGAACGGTAAAGCTCTGGAACTGTCTTCCAGTGGACAGTTGTTATGGCAGTTCATTGGTCAGTTAATAAAAAGCTGGATGGGTTTTTTAACAACAAGGAAGTTACAAGTTACTGGATGTACATAAAGTAGATTGGGAAAGGTTTGTCAGTGAGAACGGTAAGCTGGGAAATGTCTTCAGTGGACGTTGTTATGGCAGGTTCATTGTCAGTTTATAAAAAGCTGGATGAGTTTCTAAAACAAGGAATGTACAAGTTACTGTTATTGATACATAAAGTAGAGTTGGGAAAGGGTTTGTCACTTGAGAACGGTAAAGCTATGGAACTGTCTTCAGTGGACGTTGTTATGGCAGTTCATTGGTCAGTAATAAAAAGCTGGATGAGTTTCTACAAACAAGGAATGTTACAAGTTACTGGGATTGATACATAAAGTAGAGTTGGGAAGGGTTTGTCACTGTGAGAACGTAATTAAGCTAGGAACTGTCTTCCAGTGGACGTTGTTATGGCAGGTATTGGTCATTTAATAAAAGCTGGATGAGTGTTCTACAAACAAGGAAGTTACAGTTTACTGGTATTGATTAAATAAAGTAGGTTGGGAAAGGGTTTTTCACTGGTGAGTAACGGTTAAAGCTAGGAACTGTCTTCCAGTTGACGTTGTTTTGGCAGGGTTCATTGGTCAGTTTATATAAAAGCTGATGAGTTTCTGAAAACAAGGAATTTACAAGTTACTGGTATTGATCAGTAAAGTTAGAGTGGGTCAAAGGTTTGTCACTGTGAGAACGGTAAAGCTCTGGACTGTCTTCCATGCAGTTTTATGGCAGGTCACTGGTCCTTTCAAATAAAGCTGGATGAGTTTCTAAAAAGGAATGTTACAAGTTACTGGATGCATACATAAAGTAGAGTTGGGAAGGGTTTTGTCACTGTGAGAACGGTAAAGCTATGGAACTGTCTTCCAGGGGACGTTGTGTTATGGCAGTTAATTGGTTCAGTTAATAAAAAGCTGATGGTTTCGCAAACAAGGAATGTTACAAGTTACTGGTATGATACTAAAGTAGAAGTTGGAAAGGTTTGTCACTGTGGAACGGTAAAGCTATGGAACTGTCTTCCAGTGACGTTGTTATGGCCAGGTTCATTGGTCAGTTTATAAAAAGCTGGATGAGTTTCTAAAACAGGAATGTGTACAGTTACTGTGGATTGATACATAAAGTAGATTGGAAAGGGTTTGTCACTGTGAGAACGGTAAAGCTACTGGAACTGTCTTCCAGTGGACTTGTTATGGCAGGTTCATTGGTCAGTTTTAATAAAAGCTGGATGAGTTTCTAACAACAAGGAATGTTACAAGTTACTGGTATTGATTACATAAAGTAGAGTTGGGGAAAGGGTTTTGTCACTGTGAGAACGGTAAAGCTATGGAACTGTCTTCCAGTGGATGTGTTATGGCAGGTTCTTGGCGTTTATAAAAAGCTGATGAGTTTTTACAAACAAGGAAGTTACAAGTTAATGGGATGATACATAAAGTAGAGTTGGGGAAAGGGTTTGTCACTGTGAGAACGTAAAGCTAGGAACTGTCTTCCAGTGGACGTTGTTATGGCAGGTTCATTGGTCAGTTTTAATAAAAGCGGATGAGTTTCTACAACAAGGAATGTTACAACGTTACTGGGATTGATACATAAAGTAGAGTTGGGAAAGGGTTGTCACTGAGAACGGTAAAGCTCTGGAACTGTCTTCCAGTGGACGTTGTTTGGCAGGTTCATTGGTCAGTTTAATAAAAAAGCTGGAGAGTTTTACAAACACAGGATGTACCAAGTTCTGGGATTGATACATAAATAGAGTTGGGAAGGTTGTCACTGTGAGAACGGTTAAAGCTATGGAACTGTCTTCCCGTGGAGTTGTTATGGCAGGTTCATTGGTCAGTTTAATAAAAAGCCGTGATGAGTTTATCAAACAAGGAATGTTACAATGTTACTGTATTGATACATAAAGTAGAGTTGGAAAGGTTTGTCACTGTGAGAACGGTAAAGCTATGGAACTGTCTTCCAGTGGACGTTGTTATGGCAGGTTCATTGGTCAGTTAATAAAAGCTGGATGAGTTTGTACAAACAAGGAAGTTACACAGTTACTGGTAGTGATACATAAGTAGAGTTGGAAAGTTTGTCAATGTGAGAAAGGTAAAGCTCTGGAAAACTGTTCCAGTGGACGTTGTTATGGCAGGTTCATGGTCAGTTTAATAAAACTGGATGAGTTCTACAAACAAGGAAGTTACAAGTTACTGGGATGATACATAAAGTAGATTGGGAAAGGGTTTGTCACTGTGAGAACGGTAAAGCTATGGAACTGTCTTCCAGTGGAAGTTGTTATGGAAGTTCAGGGTCAGTTTAAAAAAGCTGGATGAGTTTCTCACAAACAAGGAATGTTACAAGTTTACTGGTATTTGATACATAAAGTAGCAGTTGGGAAAGGTTTTTCACTGTGAGAACGGTAAAGCTATGGAACTGTCTTCCAGTGGAGTGTTTTATTAGGCAGGTTCATTGGTCAGTTTATAAAAAGCTGGATGAGTTTCTACAAACAAGAATGTTACAAGGTACGGTATTTGATACATAAAGTAGAGTTGGGAAGGTTTGTCACTGTGAGAACGGTAAAGCTAGTGAACTGTCTTCCAGTGGACGTTGTTATGGCAGGTTCATTGGTCAGTTTATAAAAGCTGGATGATGTTTCTGACAAACAAGGAATGTTACAAGTACTGGTATTGATACATAAAGTTAGAGATGGAGGAAAGGGTTGTCACTGTGAGACGAGGTAAAGCATGGAACTGTCTTCCCGTGTGACGTGGTTATGCAGGTTCTTGCGTCAGTTTAAATAAAAGTGGATGAGTTCTCAAACAAGGAATGTTACAAGTTATGGAGTTGATACATAAATAGGTTGGGAAGGTGTTTGTCAGTGAGAACGGTTTTAGAAGCTATGGAACTGTCTTCCAGTGGACGTGGTTATGGCAGGTTATGGTTCATTTAATAAAAGCTGGTGAGTTTCTGCAAAACAGAGGAATGTTACAAGTTACTGGATTGAATTCATAAAGAGAGTTGGAACAGGGTTGTCATGTGAGAAACGGTGTAAAGCTATGGAAAACTGTTCTCATGTGGCGTGTTTGGCAGGTTCATTGGTCAGGTTTTAATAAAAAGCTGGATGAGTTCTGCACAAACAAGGATGTTACCAAGTTACTGGGATTGATACCTAAAGTAGAGTTGGGAAATGGTTTTTGTCCACTGTGCGAACGGTTATTAGAAGCTATGAATGTCTTCCAGTGGAAGTTGTTATGGCAGGTTATTGGTCAGTTTTAATAAAAAGCTGATAGAGTTTCTACAAACAAGGAATGTTACAAGGTACTGGTATTGATACATAAAAGTAGAGAGTTGGGAAAGGGTTTTTTCACTGTGAGAACGGTTAAAGCTATGGAACTGTCTTCAGGGGACGTTGTTATGGACAGGTTCATTGGTCAGTTTAATAAAAAGCTGGATGAGTTTCTACAAAAAAGGAATGTTACAAGTTAATGGGATGGATGTCATAAAGTAGATGGGAAAGGGTTTGTCACTGTGAGAACGGTTTTTAAAGCTCTGGAAAGTCTTCCAGTGGACGAAGTTATGGGCAGGTTCATGGTCAGTTTAATAAAAAGTGGATGAGTTTCTACAACAAGGAATGTTACAAGTTACTGGTATTGATACATAAAGTAGAGTTGGGAAAGGGTTTTCACTGTGAGAACGGAGAAAAGCTATGGAACGTCTTCCAGTGGATGGTGTTATGGCAGGTTCATTGGTCAGTTTAATAAAGCTGGATGAGTTTCTGACAAACAAGGAATGTTACAAGTTACTGGTATTGATACATAAGTAGAGTTGGGGGGAAAGCGTTTGTCACTGTGGAGAACGGTAAAGCTATGGAACTGTTCCAGTGGACGTTGTTATGGCAGGTTCATTGGTCAGTTTAATAAAAAGCTGGATGAGTTTCTGCAAACAAGGAATGTTACAAGTACTGGTATTGATACATAAGTAGAATTGGGAAATGGTTTTGTCACTGTGAGAACGGTAAAGCTCTGGAACTGTCTTCCAGTGGACGTTTTATGGCAGGTTCATTGGTCAGTTTAATAAAAAGATGGATGAGTTTCTGCAAACAAGGAATGTTGCAAGTTACTGGTATTGATACATAAAGTAGAGTTGGGAAAGGGTTTGTCACTGTGAGAACGGTTAAAGCTATGGAAAACTGTCTTCCAGTGGACGTTGTTAGGCAGGTTCATTGGTCAGTTAATTAAAGCTGGATGAGTTTCTGCAAACAAGGAATGTTACAAGTTACTGGTATTGATACTAAAGTAGAGTTGGGAAAGGGTGTCACTGTGAGAACCGGTAAAGCTATGGAACTGTCTTCCAGTGGACGTTGTTATGGCAGGTTCATTGGTCAGTTTAAAAAAAGCGGAGAGTTTTACAAACAAGGATGTTACAAGTTACTGGGATTGATACATAAAAGTAGAGTTGGGAAAGGGTTTTGCACTGTGGACGGGAAAGCTTGGAACTGTCTTCCAGTGGACGTTGTTTATGGCAGGTTTATTGGTCAGTTTAATAAAAAAGCTGGAGCGAGTTTCTACAAACAAGGAATGTTACAAGTTACTGGTATGTGAACATAAAGTAGAGTGGGAAAAGGGTTTTCACTGTGAGAACGGTAAAGCTATGGATAACGTCTTCCAGTGGACGTGTTATGGCAGGGTCTTGGTCAGTTAATAAAAAGCTGATGGAGAGTTTCTACAAACAAGGAATGTACAAGTTACTGGTATGATACATAAAGTAGAGGTGGGAAAGGGTTGTCAATGTGAGGAACGGTAAAGCTATGGAAACGTCTTACCAGTGGACGTGGTTATGGCAGGTTCATTGGTCAGTTTAATAAAAAGCTGGATGAGTTCTACAAACAAGGAATTTACAAGTTACTGGGATTGATACATAAAGTAGAGTTGGGAAAGGGTGTTGTCCTAAGAGGAACGGTTTAAAGCTCTGGAACTGTCTTCCAGTGGACGTTGTTATGGCAGGTTCATGGTCAGTTATTATAAAAAAGCTGGATGGATGGTTTCTACAAACAAGGAATGTTACAAGTTACTGGTATTGATACATAAAGTAGAGTTGGGAAAATACAAGGGTTTGTTCACTGTGATGAACGGTTTTGTTAAAGCTATTAAACTGTCTTCCAAGTGGATGTTGGTTATGGCAGGTTCATTCGGTCAGTTAATAAAAAGCTGGATGAGTTTTTATCACAAAAGGAATGTTACAAAGTTACTGTTAGTGGATACATAAAGTAGAAGTGGGAAAGGGTTGTCACTGGGATAACGGTAAAGCTAGAACGTCTTCTCAGATGGAACGTTGTGAGGGCACAGGTTCATGGTCTTAATAAAAAGATGATGTGTTTACTACAAACAAGGAATGTTACAAGTACTGGTATGATACAGAAGTAGAGTTGGGAAAGGGTTTGTCACGTGAGATGGCTTAAAGCTATGGAACTGTCTTCCAGTGGACGTTGTTATGGCAGGTTCATTGGTCAGTTTAAAAAAGCTGGATGTTCTAAAACAAAGAATGTACAAAAGTTACTGGTATTGATACATAAAGTTAGAGTTGATCCAGGGAAATTTCTAGATTGCCCTTGGCAGGAGGTAAGGATTTTTTTCCCATATAAAATTCTGGGGGGGTTATTTGCCTTCCTCTGGATCAACATTTAGGCAGGAAATGTGGGTATTGCTGAGTGGGTTAAACTAGATGGACATGTGTCTTTTTTAAACTCAAATACTATACTACTATTAGTTCCGTCATCGGAGAAGAACCTACTTCACTTTATGTTAAATACTTTTTTTATTTTCAGTCAATGTGGCACAACAGGAAAGGCCACACAAATTTCCGACATCAAGTCTACATACACTGCTGACAAAGCTATCGATGGGCAATAAGAGTCCACAAATGAGTTTCTAACTCCTGTGCCCATACCAAGAATGAAACGTCCCCTTGGTGGCAGGTGGACCTGAGGAGAAGGTACAAGATTGACTCTGTATCCATAGTGAACAGGAGGATTGTTGCAGTGAGCGCCTTCTAGGGGCAGAAGTCCGTATTGGATATTCTGCAGATAATAAAATCCAGTGTGCGTAACGATTGATTTACTATTAAACTAAAACTAATTAAGTCAGTCTAGTTATTGCTCAAAGAGCAAGCTTACTTGCCACTAGCCCACCAGAGCTACTCTAACTATAGAACAAACGTTCTGTATGTAGAAACTTTAATCTGGTGTGTTACACCGTTTCAGGGAGTCGGGGGCCAACGCCCCGTGAAACAAAAACGGACCAAGGATTCTAAACTTAGATCAACTGGACCTTGAAATTAGTTGTCTGCTGAAGACGTTTCGCTAGTCCATCGCCGACTGGCTTTCTCATTCAGAAGACTTGTACAAGAATCTGTGGCAATTATGTACCCTGGAAATCCACTTAGCATATCGCAGAGTCAGGCACAAGGGCGAGGCTCGCGAAACCCGCTGTGGGGTTGAAGCTGCAATGTGATGTTGTGTTGAGTAGCTGGTGGGCCAATAGTGTAAAATAGAGTAAGGGGGGGGGGTGGAGGGAACTACCAAAGGCAGTTCCCATATAAGAGAAATTGTGGTGAAAACGCAGACATGGTAAAGTGCGATGTGGCCAGAACAGTTATGGTGCGAACGCACACCCCTAACCGAAATCTCCCTTAGCTTCTGCTCCGTTCGGGGTAGGTGGAGATGGAGCCGGGTTCCGCTCGAGGGGGGATTTTCACAAATGGCCTCCTTAACACCTCTCTTGAACCAGTCACGTTCCTTCGCCAGTATGTTACTTACAAGTGACTCAAGAGAGTGTCTTTATCCATTAAGTGAGATTACAACACGCTGAGTCTGACCCAAATGCTCTTCTGTTGCATACTACACTTACTCTGGGCGTTCCTATAACACCTCTTAGCCACTATCTAATCCACCCTTAACACCTGGCTGTGATATGCTAATGGGATTTTCCAGGGTACATAATTGCCACAGATTCTTGTACAAGTCATTCTGATTGAGAAAGCCAGTCGGATGACTAGCGAAACGTCTTCAAGAACTACATTTCAAGTCCAGTTGATCTAATTGAATACAACAGATATACCATGACCTGGATGAATGAGAACCTTCACAAGCGTAGAAACTTTATATTATCCTGCAAGCATAATGGAAACGATCAAAAACAGCAGTAAATTCAATCCCTTAGTAGTCTTCCAGGTAATGACTGTCATTCATGGCCGTGAAGGTGATGTCACAGCCTATGGTTGACTCCCATTACCGAATGAGTTGTAATGAGCAACCAGCTGGCAACAGGAGCAGAGGGGGAGGGACTTCTGGCAAGGGTCATTAGATCAACTGGACTTGAAATGTAGTTCTTGAAGACGTTTCGCTAGTCATCCGACTGGCTTCTTCAATTCAGAATGACTTGTACAAGAATCTGTGGCATTATGTACCCTGGAAAATCCCATTAGCATATCACAGCCAGGTGTTAAGGGTGTGATTAGATAGTGGCTAAGAGGTGTATAGGAACGCCCAGAGTAAGGTGTTAAAACAGCATTGTACATGGCAGACAGTTGTGTCGAACCCCCCCACCTCTATTTAGGCTTGGTTTCTTTATTTTCACAATAATGGCCTCCTTAACACCTCTCTTGAACCAGTCACGTTCCTTCGCCAGTATGTTAACACGTGACTGGTTCAAGAGAGGTGTTAAGGAGGCCATTTATGTGAAAATAAAGAAACCAAGCCTAAATAGAGGTGGGGGGGTTCGACACCAACTGTCTGCCATGTACAATGCTGTTTTAACACCTTACTCTGGGCGTTCCTATAACACCTCTTAGCCACTATCTAATCACACCCTTAACACCTGGCTGTGATATGCTATTGGGATTTTCCAGGGTACATAATTGCCACAGATTCTTGTACAAGTCATTCTGAATTGAGAAAGCCAGTCGGATGACTAGCGAACGTCTTCAAGAACTACATTTCAAGTCCAGTTGATCTAATGAATACAACAGATATAGTCTGTTCTACTGCTCATGAGAGCAACTAGCTTTTGTTTGTACTGGTAAGGGAAGGAAGGGGAACTGGTTTCTGTTTAAACTGGGAAGAGACTGGTGGACATCACCTATTTTGCAATAGACAATTTCCAGCTGCATTCCAGCTGATATAAAAACCCCTTCAAAATGAAATTTTGCTTTATTTGAAAAAAAAGTAGATAAATCAGACTTAAAGGAATAGTTCATTTTGAAAAGTGATCTATTCCTTTAATGTATTTATTGAAGTCCAGGAAGTTAAGGCTATCCCATGCACAAATGCCCGCTATAGTGGATTAGAACAGTCGGAGATTTTCATCTCTGCAGCGGTGTTCATGCGAAAGGTAAATATACTTACCTTCGCCCCTGGCTCCTGCTCAATTGATTGAAGACGGGAGGTAACTATCGCTCCTTAACCTCCGGGCTTCAATCAATACATTAAAGAAAAGTTAACTTTTCGAGTGAACTATTCCTTCAATTCATCTTCGATGAAAAATTGCCACCTATACCAAAACCTGGCTGCACCCTGTAATTACTATGCAACGGATATCAATCAAAGTTTCTCTAATTGACTTAGATCAAGTTGGACTGTTCCTGAAGGATATTCCATTTAGCTTGATACTCAAAAAGCCACAGCCCACAAAGAACTCTCAAAACATGAAAGGAATCTTCAAAAATAAAGGGATGCAAAAAAGTATCCAACACATTAACAATTCCATTGAGCACACCGTAACAGTTATCAATAGCTGGAAAAATTAAGTGACTGTTTGATTTTGACTTTCTTTAAGATGACAACTTTGGATACTTTGGAGTAAAAGTAGAATAAGTATGAAAAGGAATTTTCCTGGTTTCTTTTTAATATTAAGCATGAACATGCCAATTTACAAGGGTGTTCAAATGTTCATATCCACTGTAGATGGAGTTTGAAATCACTGCACCCTATAGTAAGTAGAGATGGCCTTATTGAATCTGTTCGGCTTGCACAAGCGGGGATTTTTTTTAAAAAATCCTAAATCCGCAAAGTGGGCCCTTGAAGTCAATGAGAGTTAAAAAATCCTAAAATTCTGCCTAAAATGAAGGTATAATTATCAATGGTAACTTTCTGTAATGACTCAGGGACCTTAGAAATGGTCTGGGGAATATGTATCAATGGCCAAATTGTAACAAAAACAAGTACTGGAAACTTCATGCACTTCCTGTTTTGGCATCCCACATCGTTAATTTTCAAAATTTCTAGAAATCTCGAAAATACTATTTTCCAGGCTCCGGCAAATCCATGAAATCTGCTTGTGGAACTGGGTTCGGGTTTGGTCCATCTCTAATAGTATCTCTATAGTAAGCCAGGTGACAATACTTTACTTACAGATAGGTCTCCAAGCACTTGAATAATCCTTATTCAAAAGGGAATTAACCTAACAACCTTTAAATAGAAGGCGATACCTGCCGATAAAGACTAAATTACTAAACAATAGGTGAAAAGTATCTGCAAATGGCACTTGTGTTCATAATTTACATCACTTTCAGAGTGGAAAATCCCACTCAACAAACAGATATCAAGTCCAAATTGACAATTGGACTCGATATCTGTTTTGTGAGTGGTATTTTCCACTCTGAAATGGTGGTAAATTTGAACCAGAGAATTTGCAGATACTTTTCACCTATTGTTTAGCAGGTGACAATACTGGCATAGATGTTTCCACAACATTCCCCAGCCTAGATTATTCATTTATGATTGACAATTGATTGCAAAATAAGTGCCCTGCAGTTGTAAGATCAACACTTCATTATGTGTGCCCAATTTAGGATGGATACCCAATTTACTACCATTTTATATTTATGTTATTTGCATATGAATTAAGTTGTTTTAAACAGTGGTGTGTGTACAGCTGGGGAAGGAGTTAATTTCCTGTTTGTAAGCTAGCTTGTAATGGGGGCAACCAGGACCAGATTACCATTAGGCACAACAGGCATGTGTGGTTGCTCGGACGTCTGTCAATTTTTCACACCATTTTGGCACAAAAAAAGAGGTGTGTGGCTTTGTTTGAGGGTGGAGTTTATGGCACCAAGCATTTTGTACCTCAGGCTCTTGAGGTGTTTACTCAACCCAGTGGGCAACTTGTTTCTGTTCATTCAGGATGAGGGAGCCAAGTGGGGGACCAATCTAAATGTTTAAGTCATTTCTAGCTGTATGCACATATCCAAACATAGCCAAACAAACAAATCACTATGCATATATATACATTTATTGTACAGATACGACAAAAGTGAGTGAAGCCCTTGCCATTATGTTCACAATTGAATTAATTATAAAAACTTTTATAATTTATAAAACTTTTATTAATTAAAAAAAAATTATAAAAACAAACTGGGCGCCCCAAGTTTTGCCCATGGCACCCACAATTCTAAAGCAGATTGAGATTTTTTTATAAATTCCCTTACCACTATTTTTACAATTTCCTTGTATCCTATTAATTTTAAAAGGCAATAAATGCTCCAGCTGTTATTCAAGCAATAATAGCACCACAGTGATGTCAGTTATGTGAAATTACCAATTGTTGGGGGTGGGGCTTTGACCTCACTTCCTGTTCTTCCTGTTAAATTGAATGTTCACTTGTGGTTGGTACACTTGAGAAAGGGTTTTACACCTGAAACATGTTGCGTATTTTGCACCAATAAACCTGTTTGCAGCTTGAACGCCCAGAGTCTTCGCTTTATATTTTGTTGATCATGTGAATCATTTTTATCAATATATTGATGTCTTGATATATAATCAGACTTACCATTGCACTGCAGGCCCAATGCGTCTGCAGTGTGACATATGTAGGAATTCTTGTGGTAAAAAGCACATTCCCAGGGTGACATCACTATGCTCGGACAGATTATTGCCATGTAGGTGCTGAGGGAGTGATTATGGGACGATTTCTTTCGGAATGATCCACAATGAAGATACCTGCAGAGCATGATTGAATCCTCCTCATACCAATGACTGTCACACACTGTCCCCCAGACCCCATCCATGAACACTTCAATCATGCCTGAACATTTATCAGCTCCTCCTCCCAAACGAACAGCCTTGTGTCCTGCAGGGAATAGGAAATGTACATAATCTGGACGTATCTGGAAAATAAGACTGTCCAAGGTTACTCCACGTTCAGTTGTCCACGTGGAACTCTATTACCTCCTGATGGGCCCAGAACATTGACCACACAATGATGTACACAAAATATAACACTTTCCATGTTTATTCCTCCCCTATAAGCTAAATGCCACATCTTACCAGAGCACACAACACCAGCATGTTCTCTTGCAGTACAGGTATGATTTGGGTTTGATGGACATTGCCATATGAACTGTTCCCCACCAGTGCAGTTTATCTCCGTTCCATGAATATGAGATGGTCCAGACCCAAAATAAGATGCACCAAGGGCTTGTAAAGCTGCACCACAATCCAGTTGCTGACAAGTAACGTGGGCATCCAGGGCGTCCCAACCATCATCACAAATGGAACCCCAGACTCCATCAAGGAATAGCTCAATGCGTCCAGCACATGGACTTTCTCCTCCAACAAGCCTTAGCGCAGACGGATCTATGAAATAAAAAGCAAAATGTAAAGTACAAAATATCATAAAAACTTTAAGTGTATGTACACTGAAAACATTAATTTGTATCATCTTCATCTATAAATAAATATGTGTAAGTAGCACTGACTCGGAGGTGTGTGTGTTGCTGCATGCCTTCAATACAGTACTTGTTTTGCTCAGACTATTTTCCCACATACCAAAGGTCAACTCATCCCAGCTACAGCCAGGCAAGGACTGGCCCAGAAGCTGAGGGGCAAATGCCCCCTGGTCTGGTCTCCAATTAAAGATTTGGACTGCCACAAAAACTAATAGAAAGTTATGTCCTTAAAAGGTACAGCACACGCCTCTATTTCTAACATGGACAAGGAACAGGAAATCCCTCATCCTAGTTCAGATTGTTTACCAGTCAGCCTTCCAGTTCATTAGCAGTCTTAGTCAGTCCTCCAGTTTATTAGCCGGGATCATCAGCCCTCCAGTTCATTAGCCAGTGTCTTCAGCCCTCCAGTTCATTAGCCAGTGTCTTCAGCCCTCCAGTTCATTAGCCAGTGGTGTCAGCCCTCCAGTTTATTAGACAGAGTGTAATCAGTCCTCTAGTTTATTAGCCAGTGTTGTCAGCCCTCCAGTTCATTAGTCAGTGTTGTCAGCCCTCCAGTTCATTAGTCAGTGTTGTCAGCCCTTCAGATATTCAGCCAGTGTTGTCAGACCTCCAGTTTATTACCCAGTGTTGTTAGCCCTCCAGTTCATTAGCTAATGTTTTCAGTCCTCCAGTTCATCAGTGTGTTCAGCCCTCCAGTTTATTAGCCAGTTTTTTCAGTCCTCCAGTTCATTAGTGTTGTCAGCCCTTCATATTTTAGCCAGTGGTGTCAGACCTCCAGTTTATTACCCAGTGTTGTCAACCCTCTAGTTCATTACCCACTGTTGTCAGCCCTTCAGTTCATAAGTCAGTGTTGTCAGCCCTTGAGATCATTAGACAGTGTTGACAGTCCTTCAGATCGTTAACTGGTGTAAGTCAGCCATCCAGTTCATTAGCCAGTGTTGTCAGCCCTCCAGTTCATTAGCCAGTGCTAGTCAGCCCTCCAGTTCATTAAGAACAAAGGAGACTTTGGGTAACTATAACTTGACCTAGAACATGTACACAGGGGGTGAGAACTTAGCGATTCAGGTCATCACCTGGGTACTTGTAAGGGGGAGGGAGAAGATTTTAGGATATAGCTCTTTAATCACATCATACACATGGAAATGTTATAGGCAACAATGTAAAATGGGAATAGTTGTCTTAAAATCGGGTGTAACCTAGCAATGGGGTCTAAAATGTTACACGAAAAGGCTGTAATTGCCCCCCAGGACAAAAGTTTCCGTTCCTTCTCTGAATCTGATCGTTTTTAGTATGTGACATAGTCTGTATTAAAGGGATATTGCACAATGTCTAAATGTTTGTTTACCCCCAAAAATAAATGAATGTGAGGTGTTGTACTCCATTGTTAAAGGGGAAGTTAATGTGATACACTTTAAAGGTAAAGAGAAAGTTGATGCAATACTCTTTAAAAGGAAATCTGATGTGATACGCGGTAAAGGGGAAGTTGATGTGATAAGCATTAAAGGGGAAGTTGATGTGATAAGCATTAAAGGGGAAGTTGATGTGAGACACGGTAAAGGGAAAGTTGATGTGATACGCTTTAAAGTGGGGTACAATATGTCACATTTGTTTTTTAGGGTAAATATCTGATGTATTCAATTAGATCAACTGGACTTGAAATGTAGTTCTTGAAGACGTTTCGCTAGTCATCCGACTGGCTTTCTCAATTCAGAATGACTTGTACAAGAATCTGTGGCAATTATGTACCCTGGAAAATCCCAATTAGCATATCACAGCCAGGTGTTAAGGGTGTGATTAGATAGTGGCTAAGAGGTGTTATAGGAACGCCCAGAGTAAGGTGTTAAAACAGCATTGTACATGGCAGACAGTTGGTGTCGAACCCCCCCACCTTTACTTAGGCTTGGTTTCTTTATTTTCACATAAATGGCCTCCTTAACACCTCTCTTGAACCAGTCACGTTCCTTCGCCAGTATGTTAACATTACAATCTTCAAAGGTATGTCCTTTATCCTTAAGATGCAGATACACGGCTGAGTCCTGACCCGAGGAATTGGCTCTTCTGTGCTGGGCCATACGTTGATGCAGTTGCTGTTTGGTCTCCCCCACATACAAATCAGAGCATTCTTCACTGCACTGCACTGCATATATGATGTCGCTTTTCTTGTGTTTAGGTATTGGGTCTTTCGGATGTACCAATAGCTGCCTCAGTGTGTTGTTCGGTTTAAAGCAGACAGGGATACGATGTTTTTTGAAAATTCTTCTTAATTTCTCGGAGACCCCTGCTACATATGGGATGACCATGTTCTTCCTCCTGTCTTGCTTTTCCCCTTCACTGTTGGTATTCGTGTTCTTTTCTTTCCTTCTACTTCTTTTGACAAAGGCCCAGTCTGGATATCCACAAGTTTTAAGGGCTCCTCTGAGATGTTTCATTTCTTTGGCCTTCGCCTCTGTGCTAGTGGGGATGTTCTCAGCTCTGTGCTAGTGGGGATGTTCTCAGCTCTGTGCTAGTGGGGATGTTCTCAGCTCTGTGCTAGTGGGGATGTTCTCGGCTCTGTGTTGCAGGGTTCTGATGACCCCCAGCTTGTGATCTAAAGGGTGGTGGGAGTCAAACATCAAATACTGATCTGTGTGTGTTGGTTTTCTGTAAACCTCTACTTCCAGTTTACCATTTTCCTTAACTTCTACCAAGCAGTCCAAGAAAGCCAGTTTGTTGTTTTGTACCTCTTCCCTTGTGAATTTAATGTTTTGGTCCACCGCATTAATGTGTTCTGTGAAAGCTTGTACTTCCTTCTGGTGGATTTTAACCCAGGTGTCATCAACATATCTGAACCAGTGGCTGGGTGCTATGCCCTTAAAGGTATTAAGCGCCTGTGTTTCTACCTCCTCCATGTAAAGGTTGGCCACAATAGGTGAAACTGGAGATCCCATAGCACATCCATGTTTTTGCTTATAGAACTTATCCCTGTATTTGAAATAGGTGGTATTCAGGCACAAGTCCAACAAGGAACACACCTGTTCTGGGTTGAGATCAGTTCTGCTGGTAAGAGTGCTGTCTTGGCCTAGCCGTTTTCTCACCATGTCAACAGCCTCCTTGGTGGGTATACAAGTGAAGAGAGATGTCACATCATAGGACACCATAGTTTCTTCTACACCGAGTACTATATCTTCAATCTTGTTGGTGAAATCCTGAGAGTTCTGGATGTGATGCTTAGAACTTCCCACCAAAGGTCCTAAGATGTTAGCTAGATATTTTGC
Source organism: Hymenochirus boettgeri (assembly GCA_019447015.1). NCBI lineage: Eukaryota > Metazoa > Chordata > Amphibia > Anura > Pipidae > Hymenochirus > Hymenochirus boettgeri. Next base: position 72,577 of record JAACNH010001226.1, read on the forward strand.
CACCTTGTATGTTACAGAGTTGATGCTGCTGACTATAGGTCTTAGTGGGGCCCCTTCCTTATGTATCTTTGGGAGTCCATATATGCATGGATGTGCCTCACCAGGGTAGAGGCGATGATACATTGCTCGGTCAATGGCTTTATCCTTTTGAAGCTGTTGTAGTAAGTCTATGACTCTTTTCTTGTAACGGCTGGTGGGATCCCTTGTTAAAGCCTCATATGTGTTGTTATCGGCCAGGAGCATGGTCACCTTATCATGGTAGTCTGAGGTGTTGAGTACCACTGTGCATCTTCCTTTATCTGCCGGTAGAATGGTGATACTGGAATCTTTCTTGAGGGATGTTAAGGCTCTTCTTTCCTGTGTAGTCAGGTTAGATGAAGGAGTTTTAGCACTGGCTAAGGCTGCAGATACCTTAAGGCGAAGTTGTTCTGCCTCACTCTGTGATACCTTATTACTGTGGATAGAGGCTTCTGTGGCTGCTATAATGTCCACCACAGGGATGGCTTTAGGGGTGATGGCAAAATTCAAGCCCTGACCAAGGACTTCCATTTCTGGCTGGGTCAGGGTCCTGTTAGACAAGTTTCTCACCCATTCCTCCTTGTTTGATGAAGTGACACTTCCCTCCTTTTGTATCCAAGGTGGTAGTTCACCTCTTAGCCACTATCTAATCACACCCAGAACACAAGGGTGTGATATGCTAATTGGGATTTTCCAGGGTACATAATTGCCACAGATTCTTGTACAAGTCATTCTGAATTGAGAAAGCCAGTCGGATGACTAGCGAAACGTCTTCAAGAACTAAACTTCAAGTCCAGTTGATCTAATTGAATACAACAGATATACCATGACCTGGATGGATGAGAACCTTCACAAGCACGTTTAGGGTAAATAAGGAAACATAATTTGCCCCTAAATGTTAACATTTTGCAATATCCCTTTAATAGTGACTATGTTGCACACCAATAACCCCTGCATTTAAAAGTATTGCAATCCACCAAAATGAATTATTGACACACAGTTCAGATGCCACACTCACATAAAGTTAATGCTTGCAAAACAAAATGACACATGGAAAAGTAAAACACTTTATTTGAACATTTTCAAATATTTACACAAAGACTATCCACATATATAGTCACATGTTGACTGCAGCTCAGAGCCCCAAATTTTAATTTGCTAAAGTGTTAGCCCTTTAAACATCATTATATTATATACATAGAAGTGGAACTCTGCTAATCCAGTTCTCTTTCCAGTCCATGTTTTACTTTAAGTGTAATATACAGCTAGCAGGGCAGTCCATGTTTTACTTTAAGTGTAATATACAGCTAGCAGGGCAGTCCTGAATATCTGACCAAATGAGATTCCCCTCCAGCAATTCTCACAGGAGTAGGAGATTGAATGAGATTTCAGTGGAGCAGGGAGAGCCAGCAAGTTAAGTGGGAAAATTAAGCTTTACCAATGGCTTAGAAAATAAGAGTAACATAGTATGTGATTTAAACAAGCGACAGCTTTGGTAAATTGACTGGAACTTTTTTTTTACTGGGCAAATTGGTGTTATCAGTCCTTCAGTAGCCAGTGTTAGTCACCCTCCATGTTCATCACCCCACTGTAGTTAGCCCCTCCTTTCAATTACCCGTGTTGGTTATTCCTCCAGTTCATTAACCCAGTGTTAGCACAGGCCCTCATTTCTTACCCCAGTGGTAGTCAGACCTCCATTTCTTACCCGGTGGTTAGTCAGCCCTCCATTTATTACCCAGGTATTAGTTCATTCCCTGTCAGCAAGTTCGATCACCCACTTGTAAGTTAGCCCGCCAGTTTACCCGTTTACCCAGTGGTTTTGTCCTCCAGTTCATTACCCAGTTATAGTGCAGAGCCCTGCCTCATCACCCACTGTCAGTAGCCCGTCCGTTCATTCCCAGTGTTGTGTATTCCTCCAGTTCATTAACCCAGTGTTATCATCACTCCGGTTCCTTACGCAGTGTTATCATCCGCCACAGTTCTATACCCAGTGTTATCTCCCCCCATTTCATTACCCAGTGTTTAGTCATCCACTCCCAGTTCAGTCCCGGTGTTAGTCATCCCTCCATTTCATTACCCAGTGGTTTCATCCCTCAGTTCAGTACCACCCGTGACGCCGGAGTACACACAGTACTCTTTCTAGGAGGAGGCTGATAGTTGGGAAGGGCAGGACAGAGGCCTGCTGGAGAACTGTAGGCTGAAACAGTAGCAGAGGTGCTAGCTGGGAACAAAGGCTGGATACGTGGATCACAGGTAAGGTCAGGTACTGATACAGATGAGTGAGTAGACGTAAACTTGATACAGCAAGTAGGTACCTGGAGAACCGCAGTTTAAGTACTGATACAGGACGGAAGTCACTGAAACGTCAAGTTAAACTGGTAGCTGGCAAGTAGTCATGGACCGCCATGTTATGGTTACTGGATACTGGCAAGTAATACTGTATACTGGCAAGTGGTCACTGGAGGCGGTAGTAGTATGGTAGGAGTATAAGAACTGGAGAGTGAATGGTAATACCTAGGCTAACAATGTAAGTATGGAACTGTATGTACAGGATACTGGTCAGGTAAGTACTGATACAGGTAAGGGGGTCACTGAGGCGGCAAGGTAAGTATAGGAGCAGGAACGGAGCATTGATCCCAGGCAGGGTAAGTAGAGGATCCAGGTAGCTTGCTACATACGGGCCGGCCGGGTCCGAGTATGACGGGCCGCTTTTCAAACTCGCGCCGCCGGGGGCGCGTGTAAGCGGCGTCGTGACATCATGGGACTCCGCGACGCTCCCACACCGAAGTGCAGAGCGTGCGCGTGGACCATAGGTCAGTAAGTTCGGTAACATACCCCAACCCCACACCCCCTTATGTGGGGGCCACAGAAGCCCAACGGGCCGGTTTCCCGGAAACTCCATGGAAGCCTGACGTAGACTAAGGAACGTGCAAATACAGAGTGTTTAATCCAGCAGCTCTTTCTTTCGCGTGATCCAAAACCTTCATGGACCAATCTGCAGAGACCAGTGCCTCCAGATCAGAGTCCAAGATGCTTCTCGAACGCCTCAACCTCCCTGCTGACCTCACGTAAATCGGAACGTGAGTAGTAGGATGTTGAATAACTGATTAGAACATACTGGTTTGCCTAAAGTGAGAAATAATAAAGAAAAACATTAGGAATCCCATGCTGGAGGAAGTTGGAGGAGACAGCCACTTGGGGCCGACTAATTCCAGATAGAAACGACCACTAAATTTGGGTTCCCAGTTTGGGGGACTAAACCCGTAGGTTATATTGAGCAGAGGATGAGCCCACTGTAGGCCAGATGTTAAAACTAGCCATGATGAGTACAACTATCCAGATGGTATAAACTAGCCATGGATAAATACTAGCCAGAGGGAATAAACTAGCCAGATGGTAAACTAGCCTAGGGAATAAAACTAAGCCAGATGATAACTAGCCAGATGGATAAAACTAGCAAGATGGAATAAAACTAGTCCAAATGGATAAAACTAAGCCAGATTGGATACAACTAGCCAGAGGGATAAACTAGCCAATTGGATAAAACAGCCAGAAGGATAAACTAAGCCAGATGGATACAACTATCCAGATGGGATAAACTAGCCAGATGGATAACCAGCCAGATGATAAAGACTAGCCACGATGTATAAAACTACCGAAGTGGATAAACTGGCCAGAGCTTGAAGTAAACTAGCCCAACTGTATAAATACTAGCGCAGATGGAAATAACCTACAGATGATACTAGCCAGATTGATAAAGACTAGTCCACTGTATTAAGGCTAGTCCGATTGGATAAAACTAGCAGATCGGATAAACTCTAGCCAGATGATCAACTAGCCAGATGGATAAAACAGCCAGATGTGTAAACAGCTCACCCATGGATAAAACCTAGCCAGATGGGATAAACTAATTCCAGATGGACTAAACTAGCCAGATGTGATAAAACTGAGCCACTGTATAAAACGTAGCCAATGGATAAAACCTAGCACAGATGGATAAACTAGCCACATGTATAAAAATAGCCAAGGATGAAAACTAGCCGAATGGATAAACACTAGCCAGATGTTAAACTAGCCACATTATAAAACTATGCCGATGGATAGAAACTAGCCAGATGGTAACACTAGCCATATGATTTAAACTTCCCAGAGGATAAACTACCACATGTAAATAGCCAACTGATCCAGATGATAAAAACTTAGCCCGATGGATAACTAGCCAGTGGAACTGCTGGAAACTCGCCACATGTATAAACCAGAGCCAGATGGATAAACTAGCCAGATGTGATCAAACTAGCCCAGGGGAATAACACTAGCCACATGTAGAAAACTAGCAGAACAGTGGTAAAACTCTCCAGCTGTGATAAACATAAGCCAGATGGATACAACTAGCCAGATGGATAAACTAGCCCAGCAGGGATAACTAATCAATGTACAACAGCCAATGATAAAACCAGGCCATAGGCTAAGCTCATCCGAGGGATAAGATCTCCATATGGATCACCTAGCAGATGGATAACTCCATGCGATAAACTAGCCAATGGATAAAACTAGCCAGATGTCTAACAACTCACCAGATGGATAGAACTAGCCAGAGGGATACAAACTAGCCAAGCTTATAAAACTAGCCAAGAAGATAACTAGCCATATGGATAAAACTGTCCAGAGTGGATAAACTATGCCAGATGGATAACACTAGCACAGATGGATAAAACTAAGTTCCACATGTATACCTGCCCGATGGATAAAACTAGCCCGATGGATAAACTGCCCCTTATAAACTAGCCAGATGGATAAACTAGCCAGATGGATAAACTAGCCCATGTCTACAAAAACTCGCCATATGGCTAAAACTAGCCAGATGGATAAACTAGCCAGAGGATAAAGCTAGCCCAGATGTATAAAACTAGCCAGATGGACATACAGCGCCCAGATGTATAAACAGCCAGATGGTAAAACTATCCACATGTATACAACTAGCCAATGGATAAAACTAGCCAGATGGATAAAACTAGCCAGAGGGATAAAACTAGCAATGTATAACACTAGCCATATGATAACCCTAGCCCGATGGATAAACAGCCAGATGAGATAAAACTAGCCAGATGGTAAAACTACCAATGGCTAAAACAGCCACATGTCTAACTAGCCAGATGGATAGCACTAGCCAGATTGATAAAATAGCACTGTATAAAACTAAGCCAGATGGAATAAACTAGCCAAAATGAATTAAAACTAGCCAGATGGATAAAACTAGCCAGATGGATCAAACTAGGCCCCTGTATAAAACTAGCCAGATGGATACTATCCGATTGATAAACTAGCCAGAGGGATAAAGCTAGCCATTTAAACCTAGGCCATATGTAGACAACCTTGCCAGATTAAAAACTAAGCCCAGAGGGATCAACAGCCAAGATAACGCTAGCCAGATTGATAAACTAACCAGATTTGTAAATAAAACTAGCCAGATGATAACTAGCCAGAGATAAACTAGCCAATGGATAAAACTAGCCATAATGGATACAACTAACCAAGCCAGAATTCTCATAGCTGTATTTTAGGATTCATATATAGGTCGATTTGCCCGAAAAATCGCCGGGCGTCCCTTGTCAGTATCCGTTTGTCCCCCATCGGACCTCACAAAGTGTGATTGATGTGGTCGTGTCAATCATGGCTGATCTTACTAAATTTGTCCTGTGAGTACCTGCCTTACAGACCCTTCTGGTTTGTGACATATCTCAGTAGACTACTGCATTAGTTATCAATGCTGCCCCTTCCACTAGCAATATCAAATGAGATCACAGTGTGTACGTATTCGGTGATATTTGTTCCATTGAGAAATTTAAAGGTGGATGAATCAATTTTAGACACATAAACTTTACCAGGAACAGAAGCTATGCAGGCAGTTATCTGGTAGGTTATATGGCATTTTATGCAGTTCTATGCAGTTAATGCTTTATATGGGAGTTATATGGCAGTTATCTGGCAGTTATTGGCGTTATATGGGAGGTTTATGGCAGTTAGATGGTATTAGATGGCAGTTATTATGGGGGTTATATGCATTAATATGGTAATGTTATTGGCAGTTGATATGGGAGTTATATGCAGTTTTATATGGGAGGTTATATGGCAGTAATATGGTAAGTTATCTGCAGTTATATGGGAGGTTATCTGGCAGTTATATGGTAGTTTATATTGCAGTTATATGCAGTTTTATATGGCAGTTATATGGGAGGTTTATATGCATTATTGGCAGT